>VDFB02059115.1:0-10587 GCA_007258455.2 Sequoia sempervirens
ATGTTTCTGAATCAGGCTACACTGAGCCAATCATCAATGAAATGGTGAAATCAGAAACAGTTTTATAAATGTTTTAAGTAGTTCTGTAAGGAATTGTAAGGGATTATTCATGCTGTTGTAAAGCTTACTTTGATTCTGCTATAGTAGTTTGTCTTTCTGAAAGTTTTCTATAATGGTCCCTTTTGCTGATTCAGAAAAGTTGCTTTTGTTGGACACAAGGCTTATAAAGGGTTGTCATGCGATAGCATATTTCAATGAAGATATCTTGAGATGCAGAGAATTGTTTTACCCTGTTTAGTTTGGAAACTATGATAAGCTCTGCTCCACACGGATGTTCAAGTCTGCTGAAGTTTGGTTTTGTTAGTTCTGGTAGTCATTATAATATCAATGAAGATATCTGTTGGCCTAGGTAAGAGGATCTTACAGTCATGAAATATCACTATATCACAATTATGTGCATGCATGCAATGATTGGATCAATTTTCAGTGGGTGATGACAACATTGCTCTCCACGACGTTCAATTATACATGTAGAATTCAAGGAGAGTACATATTGTAATTCGAGAGTTGAATCCAATAGGGAACTTGTGAAAATATGGAGTAGAGTTGGAGCATCCATCATTTACAAGGTTCTCATAGCCAATGTTGTGGGTCAGTTGTGGTATTTGGGTATATGCAATCTTAATAGGAATTTCAAAAAAATTAAATGTAGTTTAGTTTCATTTAAATTTGTTTGAAAACAATCTTACAATGAACCAAATTGTTTGATTTGGGTAAACGTTTTTCAAGATAATGTATATTCTATCTTCTTTTTTTTAATATTTAAAAAATTAAGGTTTTTATAAACCTAGATATGAAATCAATTAGCAAGATAGATCTATAGGAACATGAGAAGTTATCATTATAAAAATAAATATTTTAAAATAAAAAATCATAATGGAATAATAAGGTACCTATAAATGTCTATTTTATTTTTCTCTTATAACAATCTTTTTCTTATAGATGATTAAATTCAATCAAAATCTTTAGGTGTGATAATCAACTTATACAAGAATTAAATTGTATGGGAAGTAAATTTGTAGAAGAGATATAAAGAACACAAATTATACATGAACATAAAAGATTATGGTGGAGAAGTCATAAAGATTAAGAATCAATTAATACAAGAATTTTTTTAAAAAAAATAAAGGAGGGGTTAAAATCTATTCAAACAAGAAGAAATACAAAGCAAGGACCTCAAACAACCCTGTCAAATTCCACAAGTGATCTAACTAATGAGACAAACCCAAAGGTAATTGACCCTTATCCACAATATTCCAGTTTTGCATTTGATCATAAGCTCATCTAACCAGACAACCTGCTACACCATTCCACTCCCTACGGATATGAGTGAAAGTAACAAACTCCAAAGAATCACACAAATTAAGAATTTGATTAACCACCAAGACTAACTTCCAACTAACAGCCTCAGAATGTTGTCGAGTCAACAAATACACCACCACCTACGAATTGGATTCACAAATGAGCCTGCTCCATCCAAGAGCACAAGCCCGCTCCACAACATATAAAATAGCAAGAGCCTCCATCAAATTATTAGTATGATGACCTTTATAAGTAGAAAAAAAATTTGGATAGTTCTTGAGCTATCCCTACCAACTCCACCAATGCCAGCAGGACCAGGGTTGCCCCGCAAAGACCTATCTGTGTTGATTTTTAGACTGCCTTGTGAAGGAGGACTCCACCTCCCTACCCTATTTATCTTTTGAAGAGGGTGTTTGCATCTATTTCTCATGAGTTGGCCTTGTGGAGGAGGAAGATGGAGATGACTATAGCAAATAACATCACCGGGATCCATAGCCTCCGTCAGGTCACACTTAGCCGAAACAATTTCTCCCAAAGAGTGAAGAATTTTCCACCACAAGTGGTGGGCCCCCAACAACACATCTTGAAAAATCCGACGATTCCTCTCCAATCAGATATGCCAAGGAATAAAAGAAGGGCCAAGAGTCCAAGCAACCTAAAGAAAAGAGGTTTTGACCGAGGCCTTGCCCCATCGAACAAAAAACTCAGCCAAAGAAGAGACATGCCAACAAGCTTGATTCGACACATCCCACCAAAAATGCCAAATATGTCTAGTGACGATACATTGGAAAAGGAGATGTGAGACATTATCTTCATTATCGCAACACAACACACACATCGAGGGGCCCTAAAAACCACACTTGCATAAATTATCCCAAGTAAGACACCAATTGTGGACCATGAACCACAAGAAAAAATTACACTTGGGCTATGAGAACTTGTACCAAACTTGCTTCCACTGGGAAACCCGACTGTCCCCAAAAGTTTTCCACACTAGCTCAACATAACCAATAGAAATAAAAAAATTACTAGACAAATCACTACTAGCCCATGCCAAAATATCATTCCTAGCCAAGGTAGTGCACTCACGAGACTCCAAAATCTGAGCCAACTTTGCCCTATCTTTCGTAGTTCCTCTGGGAGGCCATTCAGAAGGAAGCTTCCAACGAAAACAAACAACCAACCCATAATTATGGGCAATCTTATAATGATCTACAGTGTCCTAGCCAGCAGCAGTAAAAGTATCACAAAGGTGTTGAAGGTGAGGATGAGTAGAAAGGATAGAAGGATGACCATCCCACGAGTCCAACCAAAAAAGAGCATGTGATCCTGAATGACAGATCCAAAAGAGACCATTCTTAACCAACTGAGCCCCCACTTTCAAAGTATTCCAGATCATAGAACCACTACCAACCAAAGGAAAGTGGGGAAAATAAAACACATTAACGTCTTTAAGATACTTATGGGTGAGAATACGGGCCCAAAGCTGATTTTTGCTAGAACACCAATGCCAGCATAACTTAGCAACAATAACTTGCCCATTCAAAATAGTAGATCATAAGCCAAGGCCACCCTCTTCCTTAGGTTTGCACATAGTTTCCCACTTAACAAGGCTCTATTTAGCAGTCGATAGATTAGGTCATTCCAAAGAAATTGTCAAGAGAGAGCATAAAATTCCTAAAGAAAGTACATGGGAGCAACCTGAACAAAACACCTGTAGATAGGAAGATCTTGAATAACAGACTTTAGAAGAGTCAAACAAGCAACAGTAGATAACCAATGGTGAGTCCAATGGTTAACCTTCTGATGCAACTTGTCAAGCAAAATCTGCCAAGAGGGCCTGGGATGTCTACCAATAGTAAGAGGGATGCCCAAATAAAAAAAAGGGAAGACACCTAATCTGAAACTGTAGAAATTTAGCATTACGCCTCTGAATAGCTAGATGAGTGTTAAAGAAGAAAATAGAGGATTTATGGTCATTAACTTTCTAACTTGAAGCAGCAAGGTAAATATCCAAGGCATGTCTAAAAGATTCAGCTTCCTGAAGATGAGCCAATCCCATAAGAGTAGTGTCATCCACAAATTGGAGATGTGAGAGCCGTGGAAAACCATTGCCCCATTGCCACCCATGAATCATCCCTGGGAAGCTCAAAACTTAAGAAAATGGCCCAGACCCTCAGCCATAATAATAAAAAAGTAAGGGGAGAGAGGATCCCCTTGGCGAAGGCCTCTGGAGGCACCAAAAGGCTCTGAAGGTTCTCCATTCACAATAACTGAGAAAGATGAAGAAGTAACACAACTCATGGTCCAACTCACCCATTCTGGACTAAAACCAAAAGCAAAGAGAATTTTCTAAAGAAAACTTCATTTGACTCTGTCATAAGCCTTGGCCATGTCTAATTTGATGAACATAGCTCTCTCCTTAGAAGTTTCCATAGAGTGAATAACCTTAGAAGCCACCACCACCCCATCCAGAATTTGTTTACTAGCCACAAAACCTCCTTGTTCTTCATAGATCACAATAGGAAGACAACTATTGAGCCTCTCTGCAATCAATTCAGTGATAATCTTATACACCACATTACAAAGAACAATATGTCAAAAAAACTCAAGCTTATCAACACCTTCCTTTTTGGGAATGAGAACCAAGAAAGTAGAATTCATGGCTTGAAGCATCTACTTACTACACAAAGAGATTCCCAAAAAATTTCCAACAAATCTAGATTAATAATATCCCAAAACTCCTGAAAAACCTCAATAGGGAAGCCATCTAGGCCATGAGCTTTACCTTTGTTAATCCCAAACACAACCTCTTCTAACTCAGGCATCGAAATCGAACGAGTGAGAGAATCATTCATCACATTGGTGATTAGAGAGAGAATGAAAGAAAGGATCAAATTCTCCTCCTTAGCAACAAGAGGGGAATCTTCAACAAAAAGAGTAGAGTAAAACTAACAAGCCTCAGGAGGCATAGTTGATAGAGAAGAAATTTGAAGACCTTCAAAAGTAACCAAAGAAGAAATGTACCCCTTGTTACAAGCAGCCTGGATAGAATGATGGAAAAAAGCAGTATTCCTATCCCCTTCCTAGAGCCAATCAATACGAGCCTTCTATTTCCAATAAATCTCTTCATGAAGCTCCCACTCTTCCACAGTTCACACTACCTGGGACTCTACTCTTCCAAGAGCATCTGAGAAACCATTATCCTAAATTTGACAAGTAATCATGGCAAGATGGTCCAAAGCATCCCTCTTCTTGGACTGAAGGTTACCAAAACAGAATGTGTTCCATCTCTTAAGGTGATATTTGAAATATTGAAGTTTCTTAACAAAGAAGTACATAGATGTGCCATAAGCAGGACCTCCCTCTCTCCATCACTTAGCCTCTAAGTCATACAATGAAGAATCCCGAAGCCACATAAGCTGAAATTTAAAGTGAGGATTCTTATGAACAACAAAAGAAGAAGTAGAAAATTTAATGGGCCAATGATCAGAACCTCTCCAGTCAAGAATTTCAGAACTAGTAACCAAGCCCCTGCCAACCCAAAAACATGAGACAAGAAACCTATCCAACCATTCAGAGATTGCTTCCTCTCCACTCCATCTATTATTCCAAGTGAAAATACCATTAGAGGGCTTAACATCCACTAAAGCAAGAGAATCCACTTGAGCTCAAAAAAGAGCAGAAGCAGGACCTAACCTAGGCAAACCCCCTCTTCTCTCTTCCAAACTCAACACAGAATTAAAATCACCACCTAAGATCCAAGGAAGATAAGGAGCACAAGAATGACTAGAAATCCACCAAAGGGGAGAAATCTTGCGTAGATCCCAAGAAAGAGTCAAACCTCCAAAATTTCCCTGAGATCCTATGCACTGAAACTGACTAAAGTGCCAGATACGAGAAGCATGTTGAAGCATAACATCAACAAAAACCTTAGTCTCGAACATAGAAGATGAAATACTGACCCGAATGAATATCAACCAAAACATGAATAACTTTTAATGAGAGGTGCTATTCAACCCCTCACACATTCGGGGAGAATGGAGTGCAGTTGTTAAATATTTTTGTCATGGAAGGAGACCATTATGATAAAAGAAAATCACCAAGGTAAAGAAGGGCCAGGCTAAAATTAAAAGATCCAGCCCACTGTAAATTGTTGCCCAAGGAAATAAAGAGATTTGCAAAAGCCACCTTCCAAATCAGAGATCTATAAAGATAAAAGGAGATTGAGGGTTTGAAAGGTAACCCCAGCGAATGTCAAAAGACAACAGATTGCAGAGGTGAAATAGTTTTTTGAAAGAATTCATAGTATATTTTTTCAAAGGTGAAGATTTTGCTAGTGAAAGGTAGGTTGTAGTAAGGGAACTATAAGGTAGAGATGATAATAAATTGAGAGGAGAAGTTTCCAGTTATTAGGAGGAGGGAAACAAAATTGGTAAGAGGGAGTAAAGGTGCAAGTTGAAGCTGTAATATTATATGTTGAAAATTATTGCCGCCCATCACATATTAATCCTTCCATAAAGGTGGATCAAAGAAGACATTGGGTGGAAGATTGAAACTTCTAATGGAAAATTTTTAAAAGATGTTATATATTGTTGAAGGTGATTTAGAAGGTAGATCATGGCGTAAATCCTCTAAGTCATAAGAGACAAGTAGTAACAAAGGACAAGAAAAATGAATGTTGATCGTATAGGATCCTAGACTATATGGAGTATTGAATGCTTAAATTTTACAAAGATTATTCAAGTTTACAAAATTTTAAATCATGCATACATTAACGAAATTATGCATCAAAACTGAAAATGTAAGGTGAAAATCAAAACATGAGAGAGGAGAGAAGAAGTGCAAACAAATTGATAACGGAGTTCGTCACAAATGTGACTACGTCTCCGGGTCCACTCCAATAGAGAGACCGATCCGATTAACTCCAAAAATCAATTACAATGCACCAAGACCATTAGCTTCAAGCACTTCGGCAGCATAACAAGGCTCCGACGTACAACAATGGCTTGAAAAATCTCCAGCACCTCTCTTCGTATCACCGATTCAATACTTTATCACCTATAAAAAAACTCCATGGCAACTCTCACCTCACACCCCTTTTTATACATAAAAATTGCTCAAATTGGTTACTAACCAATTGATTTTACAAATCTACCTTATCTCTCCAAATTACATAACAATCTTTGTAAATCTGCCTTTTACACATAAAAAATCATTAAAAATCCCCTTATTAAATTTAAATATTATTATAGCCCTTATTTTTTTAGCATCCTCGGGCTTTAGAAGATTTATTTAAATCTTCCTTAACAGTTTAGGGGGATTATGTTTTCATTTTTAAACTTTAAAGGGTTGGATTATTTGATTTTAGGGCATTTAGTTTCTAATAACTTAACAAAAGAAACCGATACCACTAAATAATCAAAAGCCATTTGATGGCTTACCAGTGGCTTTCTATTTTGTGAAGCCGACAGTTGGGGGTTCAACCCCTACCACTGGATTTTAATAGCCATTTGCCATTCATTTTAACAAGAAAACCAAATGGCCACTATACTCGGGTAACGGCTGACGGTTTGGTGCAATGGTCACCCAGTAATTTCACTCGCGGGTGGTTGGGAGTTCGAGTCCCATACCGGCCGATCACACATTTTACTCAACAATATAACAAAGACCGACGACGGAGGAGAAGCAATCAACGGGCCACATGTCGCACTTGGAGGGTGCCACGTGGCGAACACTAATTGGCCCCCATAGGTGACGTGGATGACAACTGTTGCTGACTATGTGCTGACTGTCCGATGACGAAGCCGGTGACTCACATGCCAATTGTACGTTGACTGCCGATGATGTGTGCTGATGACTCGGATAATGATGTGGCGTACGGATGCCACGTGTCAGCCTCTGATTGGATCCATACATTGTTGACATGGATGCCACATGGTAGATTCTAGTTGGTCCACTTCACATTCTGTACGGTATGGAATGATGACGTCAGCATTCCATACGGTCAAAAGTCAACACTCCTTGGATGAACTTTGACTATTGATAAGTTGAGCGTCGATGGCGATTTAGGCGGCGAGTTTAGGTTGAGAAAGTCACCCACAACCGAGCTCGCCAGCGATACCTTTAAGGAACTTTTAGCGACATCATTTTTTTTTCACGACTGGGCCCCGGTCCTAGTTTAGCTTCCGGGTTGGCGGCCATAGCGCACAAAGCGGACTCCTTTTAGCTCCGTTCCAGGTTCGCGTTGGAATTAGGACTGTTGGGCTCTTTGCGATGGTGCTGTGATTTTGGAGAAAAATAGAACACTTCAATTTCACTAAAAGTATCCATCGGATCAGCTATCCTAGGATCATAGATTTCAAAGAGGTTGAAGTTTCGAAGAAAGCTGCCAATTTTGGAAGAAAATTACATGTGGTAAATGACAAGTCATGGGAAGAGATTGTAGCTTTAGAAGAAATCCTAAATTTATAACTATTATTGACACTTGATCAAAGAAGAAATGTGATTGCAATTTTTACAATATCTGATGAAGTTTGTAGTATTTGTTAAAGCCTAAGCTTGAAGAGATACAAAATTAATGGTAGATCATTTCAATTCTTGAAATAGTGAAGCCGCATGATGCTTCCATATAATCATGGTGAATTACAATAGTTGATCAAATCATAGCCCAATTTATTAAAAAAACTAAGTTGAATTTATTTGTTTTCAATGGAAAAGATAGGGAAAAGAGTAAAGGAGAATGAAAACTTAATGTGTGTAAAAGATATTTTGGAGAAATAACTAGAGAAAGTTAGATAGATAAATGAAAATTTGGAAGAGGAAAATAGTTCGCAAAAGGAAGATATATTGAATTTGAGAGAAGAAATTAATTTGTTCAATCAATTAATTGAAGCTTAAATAAAGGAAAATCAATGTCTAAAGTCTAAGCCTCCACTATGTAATGTGTCATGTGATACATGTGATTTGTTTTGTTCATTAGATGAATTATTTGATAAATGTGATATAGCTAAAGCCTCTGTATAAAAAGTGTAAGGAAGACAATAATATTTTTGAATCTACAACTCTTGCTAGTTGTGAGGATAATGATAAAGAATGTTCTCCAAAGAATGTTCGATTTACGATAATGGAAAGAATGGAATATGAAGGAAAAGGTTTGGGAAAATATGGACAAAGAATTATAAAGCCCATTGAGCGTATAGTGAGGCCAAAGAATGAAGGCTTTGGATATGCTAGTAGGAAAAAAAATGTTGTTACATGTGTTATAAGTTAAAGAAAATTATATCAAGGAATACAATGCATACAATGTTCTCATTTTCATAGGCATGGACATAGAAAAAAGTTGTGTTAGGATCTTCATCCTTGTAGTATATGTGGATTGAAGAATAATTATAAGAAATTATATTGGGAAAAAAAATGGGAGAAACAACCTCTAAAAGATTGTATACAAACGGATTGTGGATGGTTTGGTGTATCTAATTGGAAAAAGGTCACACATATTTTCAAAATGTTGTACAAGCATAAATAATCTCATGGCAGACAAAATAACAATCATGAAGGTTAGATGATATCCTCGAAACCATATAATTGAATCTATGAATTTTGACCATTACAAGGGCTACTTGAATTCTATCCATGTAGCAACATGAGATTTGTAGTTGGAGCACTCATATACATAGAATAAGTACCATTGATCGCAAACATCATTATTAATTTTTTATAAAAATTTATAGTGGTGATTGTAGAGATCATTGTTGAATGGTTGTAACGTTGATCACAAAGATCATTGTTGAACCTAGAAAGTTGTAGTAATGATCATGGAGATCATTGTTGAATGGTTATAAAGTTGACTAGAAAAAGATCATTGTTTAACCTAGAATGTTGTAGTATTGATCTCACAGATAATTGTTGAATAGTTGTAGCGTTGATTACAAAGATCATTACTGAACTTGTGAAGAATTTGATCGTAAAGATCATTGTTGAAATTCATCACAAAGATCATTACTAAATTTGTGAAGGTTTTGGTTGCAAAAATTATTATTGAAATTGATCATAGAGATCATTGCTAAATCTATGAAGGTTTTGATCATGAAGATTATTGGGAATGCTTCACTTCCTTTATCAATATAACTATGAAGAATGTCTTACTATAGATAATGATAGACAAAAGTAATCAAGGCTATTCAAAACAAAGATAAGTTTGTATACTTTCAAGAACACATTGATGTTAAATATTTTTCAAATGTACATGGGTAGCAAATAAACCTATTTATAGATCTGGTCCCCATCATCTAGTTAAATTGTGTGATAAAATAAAGTTTATGGGGGGGTGTTAAAATATAAAATATATTTTAATGACACCCAACATAATTGTTATGTAAAGTTGTGTCTCATGCAAGAGACACATCTCTCCAAGCATGAGAACTATTTAAAGATCTTTGGATCTATGAATTTGAAATAGTGAAATCAATTTACGCTCTCCAATTTTAATAGTTTGGAAGGTTAGAAATTATACCACATAATTTGATGTTTTTGGATTCATTCTATTTTATTGTAGAATCAACTATACTGATCATGTAATAGGTCAAGAAGCATTCATCAAAGAAAAAGAAGTTTGGTATTTAAATGATACAAATTTTAGCTTATTTTAGATACTCTCCAAACAACTACCACTATTCTAATGTAATGATAATTACATTGACAAAGATAAATATGTGATATTTGTGTAGGCGTTGTCTAGAATTAGAATTATGTATAGAAGCATCAATTATACTGATTGCTCAAGAAACATTTATAAAAATAAAAATGAATAGAGAACTCTTTGTATGTTTTTGTATCTATTTTAATTTTTTATGTTATCATAACTATTATCATTGTTCCCAATTAAATTATTAATATTACTTATATAGATAATTTATTTAAACTCCTACCATTACTCCCGAGGAAATTATTAATGTTGCCTACATTACATAGATAATTTTAACAAGTAACTCCTATCATTACTCCCAAAGAAATTATTAATGTTGCCTACATTGATCAGCATTTGATCTAATGAATGAAGATTGAAGAGAAGATGAAGACTAGAGAGATCGTGGGTGACTATTTTTTAATATTTTCACATCAAGGAGGGATAATTTTTTTATTAAAACAAGAGAAAGTTACAAAGCAAGGGCATTAAATAGCCCTATCAAGCTCTACCAAGTAATCCAACTATTGAGACAAATC
>VDFB02059117.1:0-15486 GCA_007258455.2 Sequoia sempervirens
ATTATCTTTTGACTACAGTATTGTTATGCTGTCGGTTTGGCTCTGGAACTGCTTCGAGGAATGAAGGCCTCCTAGCTCGGGCATTGCTTTTTGCTTGCAATACAGCAACTAGTGATGAGATAGCGTAAATTGTGAGTTTTGCATCGGGTTTGAGCATTGTATTCAGTCTTTGCATTGATAGATCAGTTTTGCATATTAGTAGTTTTCCAGAATTTGCATTTTTAGCTACAGCAGATTGAGTTTATGTTCGTAATTCAAAAAATACAAAAATATTGTTCGTGGGTATTGTCTTATCCTATCTGTTTGTAAGGGGCGAACATATTTCCCAAGTTATAGAATTTATTGTGAAGTCTGTGACTTTTAAAAGAAAATCGCCCCTCTTGCTGGGCCGTACAATTCTGTATCACCTTGGAATCCGTGCATAAATAAATAAAGGCATTTTAAGTGGGTTTCTTGCATTCATCCTAGGCGCCATCATACTAGTTGTGATTTGCATATGAGTTGAGGTCATTTGGGTAAGAGAGGAGTGAGTTATGAGTCATTCAGTGAATTTCTATGTTGCTGGTTAAATGTTGAAAAGTGCAGATCTGTCATAACAGTCCTCAGAAATCTGCATCTTCTTTATTGGATTTGGTGTTGAGGTTTCCTTAAAGGCTTTACAGAAGATTTATTGTTGAGTGCACCATTTGAAGAGCATCTAATATCTTGACATTGCAGGCAATAATCATCTATTGTAAGCTGGCAGTAGTACTGACCAGTTGTTCTTTAATATTGCTTTGTCACGATTTGTAATACTCATTCTTACCTTCAGTAATTGTTTGTAATAGTTACATCTCCGCCCTATGGTAGCTACTTTCCCACTCTGGGTTAGCAAGCACATTCTGGGTGTTGAGTACTTTCAGCTTTTCAATATTTCTTTCAAGCATTGTACTTTGTATCACTCCGTCATATGGTCGCCCCTCACTCCATACTGGATTGAGTAGCACATACTTGGTGTCGAGTTCCCTTTCAAAACTTAGAGTAGAAGATCCTCTGACCATATGCTCGCCATCATCGGCGCCATTCTTAGTTAGAGTTCCTGCATAAGCAATTGTTTTAGATCCTCTAACCAATGCTCACACCTTGCCCACATCGGGATCCTGGTGTACATTCTGGTTAGAGTTGCTTCAGCACGTTTTGGTTTATCTCCTAACCTTAATGGGTGCATTGATTTGAATTTGTAATTTAGAAATTTAGAAAAATTGAGCAGTATTTCATTTTTAGACCGTTATTTGGTTCTATTTCTAATTTTGCCTAGAGTTCTTTGAGCCTACAATAATAAGCTTGTATGTATTCATGCTTCCTTTGTTTTGTATTGTAAATTTCTGCTACTGTTTCATTATCATCACAAAGCAATTTAAATTCTTCTTCAAAGGATTTCTTTAATCTCTCCCATGTAATTTGGGAGGCTTGGTCAATTTTTGTATACTAGTCAATTGCTACACCTTGCAAAGTGGCTGGAAAAGATTGTAGCCAAATTGGTTTATCATCTTGCTCATTGGTTGTCCAAATTGTTTC
This sequence comes from Sequoia sempervirens, assembly GCA_007258455.2. Lineage (NCBI taxonomy): Eukaryota > Viridiplantae > Streptophyta > Pinopsida > Cupressales > Cupressaceae > Sequoia > Sequoia sempervirens. Next base: position 1,558 of record VDFB02059117.1, read on the forward strand.
ACAAGTCTTATAGTGCTATACAAGATCCTTTGATCCATTGCCTGTAAACTTGGGCAGCTTTTGCTTTTCTCCACTAGGGCTTACTATGATTTTATTCTGATGCAAACCTAGTGCTTGGAATCTTCTTGCTAGGGAGTTTTGATTGAGACGTTCTAGTGCTTTTCTTGCACTCTCGGCCACATAGGAATCCTCAACTCTTGTACAATTCTATGAAGGAATGCAACTTTGTCTACCTACTTCCCTCGTTTAGAGAAGGTTGTCTTGACTTTTCAACTATGTTCTCAAGAAGGGCTTCGAGATGGAAATCATGCTGTTGTGTTTTCCTCAAGTGTATCTCTTAATCTTGTTCTTTGTTCCCTTTGCTCAATGATCCTTAAAGATCATCTGATCTCTTGGTCTTGACCACCTTGTGGTCTTTTCCCGCCTTATTGGGGTCTAAGGGCATGAATCTCTTATACTGGACTCGATTTCTTTTAAGGCAATGACGACAAATGTTTACTGGTCTATCTAATAAAATGAATACATGAATTAATAATAGAGATGATGATGCATACCAGACACAGTAGTAAAGTATATCTTTATTTGCACATGAAATTATTATAGAATAAGATCAAAGATGGTCATCCGAAGAGCATAGTCAATCCAACTAGATCCCCCTTGACGATACACAATCTATTTAAAAGGCCTGACGGTTGCCAAGAGGAACACAACCGTCATCCAATTGATGCTTATAACTACTTGAAGCCGACAACAACTAATACAAACAATTAATACATAGTCGCATAACCAATATTATTAAAATGTAATAATAGACATTGTACACTGACTACAATGTTTATTCAAGGTTGTAGTTTTTCTATTCTTCCAAAAGGATGCATCTCCCGCCCTTCAAAGACACATAGTGTGCCCCTTGCTCTTAGGAGTGTAGGTGATGTATCTTGCTGACTAGGGGGTGCAGGAATGGAGATGAAATGTTCTCTTGCTATATCTTTTGTTTGGCACTAGGATGTTTTTAGTGACTTTGGGTGTTATTTTAGGGACATTCTCTTATTTTCTTCTTTTCTAGGGATACCGGATAGACGTCTCCAACAGGTGGAGACATCCTTGACAACAGTTACATGAACAGCAAACAAAAGCAAACAGATTTTATATCTTTTCTCCAACAGGTGGAGATGTCCTTGACAGCAGTTAGATGAACAGAAAACAAAAGCAAATAGATTTAAAATTTTTCCCTTTTCCAAATTTCTTGTTTTTTAATATTAAAATAGCAAAATTGGATAGGCTGGAAGTAAATTACATGTGCCAAACTGCTTTTCCATAATTTTATATCTCACCACTAATAGATGCAGGGGATGCTGTAGCTTATTTATTTCACCTATCTAGTATGGAGGAGTTAAAAGGATGGAGTTTGTTCTGTTTATTTAATGTACCTCTACAATCAACCCCAGTGGTATTAAAGCATCAAAATTTTCTGCATCTGATGCAGCAGAAGAGAACCTTAAACCTTATATTGCCATGCAGGGACCTCCACCTTATGCAGCTGAATAGATGTGCCAGCTTGTAGATTGGCCATTTTTCTAAGGTGGGGCAGGCAGATGGTGGAGTTGGAAATAACAGTTTAAAAAAGACACTACCAAGATTTTCCAGCTATGCTGCCCTTCATACCATCTTTTGACATGCATTATCAAATTCAGTCTTGTTTGAATATCATGGTTTTCCTGTCTTCAATACTTGCTTCTTTAGTTGGTTCTGTCTACAATATGGATATGCATTGGTAGTAATCTCACTCTTACTCATAACACTGGAAAGAAAACTAGACCTTGGAAATGGCATTATAATAGCACATGATATGCTAGTGCTTTCACACTTTATTTATCATATTTTCAGTCACCTTTTTTGGGAAAAATATAAAATGGGAATGAGTGGCTATAGGACTCATTCATATCTAACAATGAATTCATTTAAGTGATTAGTATAATGCTTTTATCAACTATAGGATATGCATGTTCAAATTGTTGTTTAATAGCTAAATTGTTTGTCTTGTTTTTTGGCTAAGCCAGATAGTAAGTTGTATTACTTCTGATGATCAGCGGGTAAAAAATCCACATCAAACTTACAAGGTGATAATGGAATTTATTACAATAGTTTTGGATATTTCTCTTGCCTTCATATTTTTATCATTGAAACTATATTGCCCATAACTTAGTTTGTGATTGTTCAATGTGAATATATTGCAGAAGATCTTTTCAGATGCACTGGGAGTTTTGGATTCCCCTGGAAGTGATCCAAAACTAACTTCATTAGCAATTCTTACGGTGGGCAAGTTGTCTCCTTTAATAGTGAAGTTTTCTGGCAAGGGAACTCTTCTACAAACATTTTACCGACTTGTTCCCTTTGGTGAAAGTCCACGCAGGTTTCTTTTTTCCACAGTTGACTCTATAAATTTGGTTTCTTTGTGTTAGAAGGCATGCTAGAGAAACTGTTGATAACTGCTTGTATTTCCTGCTCTATTTAGTGAAGATTTTATCATAAGCAATATAGCTCCAATTATATTGATGTTTTTCCAGAAATGATTTACTTACCTAACATTATAATAAAATACTTGAATTCAAATTTAATTTACATGGTTGTACTGCCATCAAGAGGTGCGCAACACCCCTTCATTGTATATAAATATTACAATATTTTGTGGTATATTGTTGTGTCATTATTATCAATCTATCACTTATCCAATATAAATTTACCATAATATACATCAGTCATCTATATCAAGTGGAATTAGTGCAAGTAACTTGTTTTTTTTGAGCTCCTTAATCCTTGGCAGCTATTAATTTTCTACCACCTTGGGAAGTAAATAAATTAAGTAGTTCCTGTCGAGAAACTAAAAGCTGAAAGAAGAAAAGCGATTCTTTAAGTGAGGGAAGAATAAGTACATGTATGTATGGGAAAAAATAAAGACTGCAGAAAGAGAAAGTGAAAACAGATTCTAGTAGGCTCTATCAGAATTTGGTTTTTACTGCGATTATGAACATAAAGGGCTTAGTGTGGTTTCTTTAGTGTTTTCCATACAACCTGAAATGCGATTACACCCGAGCCACTATCAATGATTACATTTCATATGGTGGTGTCCATAATTTAATTAATGTCCATGATTTACTTGTTGTTCCTTATTATTGTCTATTCATATATAATCAGTGGATCCTCTGCCCATCATATCTTTTTCAATCATCTTACTGCATTTATTAAGAGTTTCAAGCTAACTGTGACTATACGGCAAACAATTTCAAGGAGAGAAGACTATAATGCCCCTTCGCAAGTGTAAGCAACTGGTGAATACGCTTAGCCTATTTTAGTTCTCGTAGGCTAATTGGGAAATAAAAAAGGAATAATCAATTAATTAAATTTAACTGCCTAAATCCCAGATGACTTACATTTAATTAATTATTTTGATAAAGTTGAATAGCTTAAATTAAAAAGTGACTTTTATAGGGTCCAAAATATAAAGTTGAATTGTAAAGTGACTTTATGTGGGAAATTAAAAAGTTATGGAAAATAATATTTTATTATTTTTGAAAAGTGTATAAAAAGGAGAATTCAGAAGGAAAAGTTCATTCTTGGCATTTCATTTTGTAAAAACCCCAACTTTGGAAGTGAGAAACTGTTCATCTTCTGCCCTAGGATGAAAACCCTATGGCAAGATTGGTTTTGAGGATGAAAACCCTCCTAGCCAATTTATTGGTGGATTTAGACAAGATGTACAGCTGTATGGAACGATTGGAGTTTGTGGAGGATTTGTTATAAGGTGAAAAATTTACTGAATGCATTTGCAAGCAAATATTAATCAATTTTATTTCAAAGACAAGGTTGGTATTCATCTGGATGCTCTAACCTCAAAGTATTATCCTAGCTGCCATCTTGATAGAGAATACAGGCCGCACTAATCAGAGTTGCAGGCATTTTTTGCTAAAAACGAAGTCACATACTGGTATAAGAATAAGGCGATTGAGTTTGTGATAGGTGAAATTCGTGGTTAGAAGCTATTCTATCTGCTATGGCAAGTTATTGCAGGCAATTGCCACATTTTTGTGTGCTATAATATTCAATGACCCTCCATTAAGAGAATGTGAGGACCATTCTTAGGTGAAATGTGGCAGTTTGAGAGTATTTATCACTGCAAACCCCTGGCTGCAGTCAATTACATTTATTTGGAGTTTGGCACTGTGGAAAATGCAGGTTATGACATTTTTTTGGGGCATCATAATTGGACATCGCAGCAATAAAGTTGACTCTAGCAGTTGAGGAAGTAAATATAGAAGTAAGCTGCTGTCATTTAATGGTTAGTAATAATTTATACACTCAGCTATATGTTATTTCAGACTTGCTGTTATTTGCGTAAGGCCATAGTAAAGTGAACAATATATGTATATGTTACATTGAAAGTGCTATGTCAATTTCCAATACTATATAATTTTAAACAATTGCATTTTATAAGGAATTAATGCAATAAATTGTTTTTAGTCTTTCCTATACAAAATTTGTGCAAACATTCCAGTTGCAATCTGTCAAACATTTATCACAAACAACACAAAATTAGCCTCGGGACTTCACATAATACAAATGGACATGTGATGGTGGTATTATAATAATATTCTCAAAGGTAACCAATTGACCCATGCTGCTTGTTGGTCTGTGACATTGTTAAATATTCTTCAACCCTCTTATTCACTATCTTTGTTTGCCCACTTGAATTAGTATTGGGATTAAGCTTGGTATTAGTTAAATGAAACATTCTTTGCCAAAATTAGTCTGTTGGGACTCATTTTTGCCATCTCCTATTTCTGACAAATCTTTTAGAGGATTGTTTAAGCGTGGGATGATTATTTTAAATGTTTTTAGTGGCCTGATTGCACGTTTTCTTGTGCACCTGCTCCACCCACTAGTAGTAATGGCACCGTTTAACCCAGCTACCAGAATTAATCGCAGATCTCTTCCTTCAATCTGCAGGGCCCATTTTGGGTGAGAATCAACCTTAATTGCGAGCTTGTACATTGCTACAGTGTTGCAACTCAGGGTTTGGCCTGGCAGAGTGTTTTTATTGGGTTTTGCCCCTCATTTTGATCATTGGAAAATACTGGGACACAAAAATAGCAGAAGAATAATCCAGAAAAGAAGGTATACACAGAAAACCATTCCAGAGCAGTTGTAAGCAGGCAGAGATAGTGTCAGATTGTTGAAAGAATATTGTAATATCATTGTTCAGTTTCATGTCTCCATTAGTGTATGGGCAAAATCAGAAAATGTACGAATTTTAGAATGTTTTCCAACACACTTGCTGTTGTGAATTTAAACACTACTAGAGGAATATGACAAAATTCTAAACCTGTTGCATGAATGTAACAATTCTTTTCGTGCTTGCATATGAGTTTGAATAGTTCATTAATGGATAACTAAGTAGATGAAGCTAATAGTGATATATGTTGAAGCATCTTAATGCATAGGTCACTTACTGTTTGTTATTTTCTTTTGCCATCTCTCCTTGTCAATTGTGACTTTGTTGCCCTTGGTTAGGCGCCATCTCCTTGTAATTGTTCCAGTCACAAACTTCAAAACAAATCATCAAACACTTTCCATTTCAGTTTCAGCTTGTGCGGTTCACGATATCACAGTATTCAAGGAATAGTGTGTATTAATTTCTGTGAATCATGCAACTCACTCCCACCTTGCACTCATGTCTAAGGTGTTAAATCAACTATATGGAGGTAGTAAGGTAGTTAGTTGCTCTCAGTATAGTGACAATATTGGGGTTGAATCAACACTGTGATTTTAACTACCAATTTCATTTGCTTGTTTGATAATCCGACCTCCAAGAATACCCTCTAGAGTCTAAGTTGAGCTCAGAGCGTAGGAGAGAAAACCCACTCTCATAAAGTTGACCTTAAACACTCCATTGTTTTGTTGATGAACCATTTTCACCCACTTGATGTGTAATGTCCCTTTTGGGCGAGCATGAGAAAATTAGAGGGAAAATAAATAAAAAATAAAATAAAATAAAATTGCTTTTGGTGCCCTAGGGAAAGAGATTAAATAAGATTTAAATTTGAATATTGGCGCCCAAGTTATTTTAATACTTTATTTGGGGCTGGGCAACCCCTTTGGGAGTTATAAGGAGGGCAAAAAATAATAAAAAATAATGAAAATTTGAATTGGGGTTTGTTAGTTTTTATGATCAGATTAGAGACACAGAAATTAATTCAAAAAATCAACACAATGACACAGCAGATACCCTGGGAAAACCCTCCTCTTGAGCGAGAAAAACCCAGCAACAATATATCACTTATATATTGAATCACAACAAGAATATCTCCATTACAATAGGCCAATAAGAAGGCCAACAAGAAGCACCACAATCTGCTGCAAATACAGAAACTAAGTGATGCAATCTGCTGATAATGATCTCTGCCTTCTACACAAATGTCGATCTGCACTTGATACGACCTTGCACTTGAGTAGTCGTAATATGAATGGATATCGAATGAGTGAAACTGAATAACGAATGATGAAGTCCCATCGAACATATATACACAATGAGGAGAGAGACGTGACTCTTCATAATCAGCAAGTTGGCCTCTTCCAAAAGTCGTGTCTCTTAAATGCAAGAGGTCGGCAACATAATATTCACAACCCTTCATAACAAATTGCACCCACATTAAACATGATGTCGACCTTAGCAAGGAGATCGGACCTCTTCATTAAATCACACCTCCACAATAAACCGTGCCTCTTCAAGATAGATCGCTGTCTCTATAAATTAAATAGCTTTAGGCTATTATTTAATTTATCAAATAAAGTAAAGGAGATTTGTTGGAAGTGACAACCGACACTGTATAACATCAACACTCCCTCTCAGCTAGGGAGGATACTTCTAGCTGCACAAGACACATCACCTCATCGTGATGTCAACCACAATGGCTACACCCATATGTGGAAAGGAAAGATGTCACCTCATCATGATATCAACCATCATGGCTACACCCATGTATGGAAAAGAAAGATATCACCTCATCGTGATATCAACCATCATGGCTACACCCATGGATGGTATGTACAAGTGCTTATCACTCAACGTGATGTTGTCACCTCATCGTGATGTTCACCATGGCTCTCCCAGAGGGTGAAAACACAAGTACAAGAAAATGATCACGGACTCTCTCACGTGATGTTGTCATGGAGTCACACACATGACATCCACCATGGCTCTCCCAGAGGGTGGAAACAAGGGCTTTCACCTCAAATCTCAAAGAGAAATGCATTAACAAGGGCTTGCACCTCAAATCTCTCTCAAAGAGAAATGCATTAACAAGGGCTTGCACCTCAAATCTCTCTCAAAGAGAAATGCATTAAAGAGAATCACTGATACTGAGACTCCTTCTCAACTAGGGCTTGATTCTCCACCATACCAAGCTTGTCTCGAAAGTACACAAACTTTATCCTGGAGAGAGGCTTGGTGAGAATGTCTACCGTCTGCTCATCAGTGCTGATATACCTCAATTGAATTGCTTTCCTCAATACCATATCTCTAATATAGTGGTATTTGATCTCCACATGCTTAATTCTGTCATGAAACATAGGATAGACATAAAGCTTGACACAGCTCTGGTTATCACAATGAATGATAGTAGGATCCATCAATTGTCCAAACAATCTTGCAAGGAGCTTCCGAAGCCACATTGCTTCTCGAGCAACCACACAAGCTGCAATATACTTGGCCTCTGCTGTACTCAACACTACAAATGACTGCTTCTTGGTACACCAGGATATCTGTAGTTAGACGAGAGTGTGTGTACTTGGTCGGTTGGGAGTCATAAGTAAATAAGACTTTAGTTAATATTAATAATCCATGTACTTATGTTATGTACATGTCATGTTAGTTAGTTGTCTCGAGAATTAAGTTCCTGATGAAGTAATTTGTTATAATGAAGGGACGCGATGGTTGGTACGTCAACCACCGCCAGCATATTATATGTACTTGAGTCATGTAGTCGGGAAACATTGCAATTCTACTATGCTATGCTATGTTCTATCTGGAAATATTATGATGTAAATGGCAAATACTGAATAAAGCAATACACCTATGTTCTGTGCAATTGCCATGTGATTATTATATGCTGTCAATGTTATTTTATATTTCTGTTTACTCTGTACATTATTGTACCCGTAGCGAGTAAACAATATCATTGCAGACCCCAAACTGAAGCAACATCCAGAGGTTCTCTTCCGATCAGTGACACACCCTGCCCAATCAAAATCAGTATAACAATGCAGGTTCAAATCCACACCTGAAGAATATCTCAATCCATATCCAACTGTGCCACGCAAGTTTCTCAGGATATGTTTCGTTGTAACTAGATATATTTGCCTTGGTTCACACATGAACTGACTAAGTGCACTCACTGCATAGCAAATATCCGGTCTAGTATTGACTAGATGCATTAATGATCCTATCAACTGCCTGTACATCGTCGAATCCACCAGATCTGAACTAGCTGCAGCTTCTTTCAACTTATGCAAGTTGGTCTTCATAGGCGTAGACATGGATTTGCAATCCATCATACCAAATCTCTTCAATGGTATACTTCCCTTGACTTAGAATCATCTCATCAGGCTTCTGCCATACTTCTAAACCAAGGAAGTAGTGCATGAGACCAAGATCTTTCATTTCAAACTCAGAAGCTAGCTCCTTCTTGCATTTGATAATGAGGCGAACGATAAATCAACAATCAAGCATCAAGAAGGTTTTACTTCACATGCTGTTAAGTTTTGTGTTTTAGCGAAAGGTACAAATTAAAACACTAGCAGAGCTAATTGGTACATCTTTTGCTTGTTGCAGTAGACTATTGTTGAAATACATTTGTAATTTTTCAGTTTTCTAATCTTTAGATGCTACCAAAATTGATTGAGGTCTACAATCTAAGCATTTGATGAATGTCTTTTTGATTGGGATTCTCACCAAAGAACCAAAATTCAAATTTATTGATGGATTCTGTGGTGTTCCAATAATCTCAATAGGTTTGCCAACAACAGTTGAATATTAATGGAAGAGAGAATAGGATTGTGCTAATTATTCTCGTTAGTTGGCCATCTCCATCACTTTCTTGATTCATCGCTATCCGTTGAACCCTCGGACGCTGGCCCCTCTAGGCTCTCCTAGCGCCTTCGAGACTGTGATCGCCCCGAGACGGGACGGCGTCTCCGACGCTGCTGGCGCCACTCATTGCTCAAGCTGCCGGGCCGAGACTGGAAGGCTCAGACGCCGGAGACGCTACGCCCGAAAGCATTCGGGACGCCAGTTTCCCCGCTGCATGCCCATTTGCAACATTAAAACTCAATTTTTAAAGATTTTTTTAATAGTCTATTTAATAATAAGGCGTCTCCCGCGACTGACAGCCAAAAAGCAAATAAAAAAAAAAAAATTAAAACATTTTTTAATATTTTATTAGTTCTATTCGAACCCTAAGGGCATGTGGGACCCATCCATTGTCGTACCAAGCATCGACCAGGAGAAAGTAAAGTCTAAGAGAAACAATGCAAAATATGTATTTTTCGGCTTCGTTAGCACTATTCAGAACCTGTGGAAAAATCATGAAAATGAGGTGCGTGATGTAGTTTCGAGTGGTTTCAAAAGTGTTAAATTGGTCTTGGCGGCGGGGGCGTTGCCCCCAGACCCCCGCAAGGGGCGCTGCCCCTTGACCCCGTTGGGGGCGCTGCCCCCAAACCCCCGCGAGGGGCGCTGCCCCTCGACCCCGCTGGGGGCGTTGCCCCCAGACCCCCATCAAATTTATTGGAATTGCCAAATTGCAATACAATCAACCATCATAGTACAGTTATAAGAGCAGTTGGCAGCTAAGCAAACGAGAGTGGCAGCTCTTGAGGAGAAGTTGGCAGAGAGGGATAGAGTATTGGGTCAATTGATAGAGAAGGATACCCAAGTGGCCAATGCACAACGATAGAGCCAGAGGAGCCATCACAGATTGATGAGGATGAGGATGCTTCAGATATAGGGCTGGTTGGTGTTCCTTTGGCAAATCTTGACCTTGAGGAGTCCAGTGGTTCCAGTGATGAGGAGTTTTCCGACCTCCCGAGGGATGATTAGAGGCCTCTGCCTCCACTACGTTTTGTCATTTTGACATTTTGATTTTGTACTTGTTTTGATATCATATAATCATGCTACTCATTGTAATCATCTTTATAATCAAATATTTTTGATATAATATAATAGAAATACTCCATTTGCCAATTCAACAATTGTTACATTCTAGTATTGAGTATTACTATTCTAATCTCTAATTAGTAATTTGATATTGAAAGCTTCAATATTCAATGTTCAATGTTCAAGTACTAATGTAGTATTTCAATTTTGCTATTTTACTTCTTAATAGTCTTATACATCTTTTCATAACTAGCATTTTAAGTACCATATGTATAGTATATAGTATATACACCCCCCCCCCCCTCTCGCCCCGCCCCCGCCATCCCCTCGCCATCCCGAAATTGAGGCCCCTTTGTCCCCTCATTCCGAAATTGTCCTCGGTTCTCGCTGCTCGTCTCGACCGGGGTGGAACATAGCGATCTTCTTAACTCTATTATTTTAATTGTTGTGGTAAGTGACTGTCTTATTAACTGTATCAAACCATCAATATTCAAGTATTTGGATTGTCCTTTTATATGACCAAACAGGTTAGCAATAACTACAAGGAAAACAAGCGTGCTGCAACAATACACACATATAAAGCACCATAATATGCATTGTATTTAACTAGCAACTCAAATGCATTAATCATCCATTCAAGTGAGCATCAATCTAAAATACAATAGATTCATAGAACAAGGATCAAGTCAGATCTAACAGAAATAGAAAGATAGAATGAGTTAACCCTAAATAGATTGAGTGCTGACTGACGACAGATAAGCGGTCCCCATTAATAAACAGGGAGTCTTGATTAGAGTGTATATATATATATATTGTCATTTGTTGCCATCTATAATATATATTGTAAGGCGAATCCAAGAGTTGTTCATCTTTATATATATATATATATATATATACACCAAGCCTCTATAAATTCCTCTATAGCTGTGAGTTGGGGCTCCCTATGCCTAAGCCCTATAGATTGAAAGGAAGGAAAGGAGATGTGGTTGGCACCCCAGCTATGTATAGTAGAGAAGAGGGGCATCTCCAAATTATAAACCATATTAGATGTTCCCTATCCATCTCATCTGTACGCATCTCTATGTATGTGGGGGATATGGTTCAGCTAGCTAATTGTTTAATAATGATTGTTGTGTCCTCAACATATCAATCATATGATTTACAATTAATGACTCCTATTTATTTTATTGACTTTCTTGTCTGAATCCAAAGGTGGCTTCCCATTAAAGATAATTTTATAATGGAGCTTACCACATTAATGATAACATGTTTGGGAAGAACTCTACAATATGATTTGGAAAAGCTTTAGGTATTAGCGGCAACTCTTAGTGTTGTTGAAATGATTTGGGCATGGAAAAATATTGGAACTTCCTTTTTTGGGCATTTTAAGAATGATATTTAACAATTCCCACTCTTTTTAAGTTATAATAAGTTGTGTGTGACTCATTTTTTAATTAGTGTACTCCAACTAAGGTCATTTTGAATTTTCTGTTTTTATTAAAATCTTTATTGAGTGGAATTTTTTCTACTATTGTGATCTGGTCTGTGCATATGTTTGTGTTCAATTCCTTGAGTAGTCAGATAAGTCCTCGAATCTGTGTTCCTGTTAGTGTGGTTTCTTAAGTGTTCTTTAAATTTTTTATTAAGTTTGTCGTGACTTGTAGCTTAAACAGATAGGGTATTTGAATGGTATATTTGAACAGAATTAATCATTCATGAATTGATGGTCACTCAAATTGTTCCATTCATAACTATTGACACCTTGAATTTTTTTCAATCTATAGCTATTGGAGAGGAGTTTCTTGTGAACAATCTTTAAGGTCTAAATTACAGAATCCTGTGTGGTAACAATCAAAATTTAATTTCTTACTCATCTTGGATTTGAATTGCAGAGACACTAATGGGAGAGAGGAGTCTTTAAAATTCTCGGTGACACTTGTTGGTGCATTTGCAGGCATGGTTGTGTACCTTGACGACATAGAAAACTACACGGTCTCTCTTATAGCAAAGGTAGTTGGTTGAACACTCAAAGTGATCTATATTGTTTCTGAATTTTTTTAATTGAATAATGTAACTAAATCAGGGTAACTTTTAAAAGCAGTGCATGTGTATATAATAAAATATTTGGCACCTGATGTATTTTGCAGGCTGTTGGTAATGCTTTCCATGGCTTTCCTTATTTGTTTCCAAAGCAAAGATATGGGTTATATGCAAGTCTTTGGAGGCTCTTCAAGGCACTATATTCACGTGATGCAGTATTCACTGTATTCCTAAACAATATAGGTGCTGTTATGATCTGAATAAATGAAATAAGTTGATAATTGTTTACTCGTTAAGATCTAAGCTCTTACATTGGATTGGTGGAAGTCAATATGGTAATGTTTGTAAGTTTGATTTTGAACATTATTTTGATACTAAGTAGGTGATGATTTAAAAAAGTGGAAGTGATTTTATGGCATCCAAAAATGATGAACTTGAGATGTATCCCCTTAAAGAGTGGTTTACTGAATATATTTTGTTTGGAGAAAGTAAAAGCTATTTATAATTTAACAAAATGTACATAGATTACAAAAACACCATTAGAGAGGGAGAGTTATTTAGGGAAAGAAACGTCGACCAGAAACCGTAGTTTCCCTCGTCAATCGATAGTTTTTGTTTTTTCTGACGTTTTTGATTTTTTTGTGATTTTTGGGTTTTTGCATGAATTAAAGAACAATGCGATTTTGCTTGAAAATGATAATAAATGCAAATAAAATATTTCAACTCCGTAACTTATGAAATCTACTGAGAACAATGTTGCCAGATAATTTATTAAACCTCTGAGAGCATTACAGTGAAGATTTGCTAACATGCAACAATGAATTCAGCAATTATTAAATATAAAGAACCTGGTATTTGGGCAGCAAGCTGGAAGTACAGATCTGGTACGGCTGCATGAAATACTCTCTTCTCCCTTTGTTCTGTGGATGCAAACTGTCCCAGACTCCTAGGCGCCTCAAATGCTGAAGATAGAAGTCAAAGATGTAAGGCGTTTTGCTCTCTCTTGAAAATACGCCCCTAAATGGATGGTACGGCCTGGTACTGTACAGTACGGCCCTGATATCAGCAGCAAGGAATAAATAAAGTGTACGGCTTCTCTAGAACTCTCCAGATCTCCAAAAATATGTGCGCCTATATGAATGAATGTCTTCTGGATGAAAACTCCTCTGAAAATCCTGAATATAAATATCTCTGTAGTTCTGTGATTCCTCCTGAATGAAGAAATCTCTCAGCTGCAATAGATCAGGTGTTATTTCACACCCTCTGAACTGCTTCAATGGAGATGGCTCGTTCCCCAATGAATTTCGAGACTCAAACCCTAAGGTTCTGTGCTTAGACAAAACTTGACCAATTTTCCAAAATCAATAATCACATAATGGCTCAAAACCCAATGCAAATGCACTATATTTCTCAAAAGTGCGATTTCCTCAATAATAGGGTTTATTAAAATATTCGACTTTTTAATTCTTTTAATCTTTCCATAGTCTCAGCCAAATTTTTATAATAAAATATAATTGTCAATTTGGCCCCTTCTGATGATGGCGACCCCCTCAATTAAGAATCACTTAAGTTATAATATAATATTATAACTTTATATTATAATCATCAAATAATTAATATTTAATTAATACAATTAAATATTAATATCTCTCTCGTTATTCATCCGATGACTGATCCGTCTG
>VDFB02059119.1:0-17874 GCA_007258455.2 Sequoia sempervirens
TTTCATAATGTTTTTTGAGAAATTGTTAGCATAGTGTCACTTTAATTGAAGAACAAACAAAGCATACATCTAATTAAGTTGAATGTAAATGAAGAAGGGTAGGGTAACTTTGAGCAAGGGGTCCATGTCATCAACATCCCAATCAGCTTATTTTTTTATGCTTGATGTCCCTTGATCGTCGAGCTGGTAGTATGTAAATTTTATATTATCTATAGGAAACTTATGTATTTATATATCACTGCAATATATATATATGTATGTGTATATGTATATATATATGTATATGTATAGGTATATATATATATGTATATGTATATGTATATATATGTATATATATGTATGTATGTATATCTATCTATCTTACTGATGTTTCAAGTTATTTATGCTCTTTCATAAATGGTTATAACATAAGTAGGATTCATATGCTATCACAATTGGCTATAAAGGAGAGGGGTCATCATTTATATTCAGTTAAATTGAAGAACAAACAAAACATACACATAAGGGAGAGGAGCTATGTGTGGGCATAGGATCCAATCATGGGTCTAGATTTGGACATATGACATATGGTGTCGGGTATGGTATGTGATAGCCTACTATAGGAAACATGTATACATAGTCAATTTAATTGAAGAAAAAACAAAGAAACAGAGGATCTTTTTTTCCCTACAAAGAATGAAATGGAGTGGTATAAAGTTCATGGCATTTTCCATGAAATTAAAGTTCATGGCATTTGCCAAGAATTTATAAGTCATGGTATTTTCCATGGATTTTATACTAGTTCTGACTGCATGCACTACAGGGAAAGAGTGTTTTGATATGATGTATACGTCGACGCATATGCATATGTACATTGAACCTAATTAGATGTATGCTTTGTTTGTTGTTCAATTAAAGTGACTGTAAATATTGGCCCCTCTCCCTTACAACTAACTATGATGATGGTTGACTCCTACTTATGTTATAACCATTTCTCAAACAAAATACCAAAATATAACTTCATACAGCATATAAATATGTGTGTGTGTCATGCCTTTTAATTCTTTTCTGTAACATAAGTAGGAGTTAGCCATTATCACAGTTGGCTATAAGGGATAGGGGCTGATATTTACAATCAGTTTAATTGAACAACAAACAAAGCATACATCTAATTAGATTGAATGTAAATGAAGAAGGATATGGGTGACATACATATCCATCTATCCCTGCAATAAATATATATATAATTTGTTGAGATAGATAGATACGTAAATTGAATGTAAATGAACAAGGGTATAAGTAATTTACGTATCTTTGTATCTATATATATATACGTATCACAATGTTGTATCAAAAAGGGTTGGATAAATTTGCACCATACTACTGATGAACTATACAATAATATATATAAATTTTAGTGAACAGTATATATATATATTGCATAGATAGATAAATGCGCAAGTTTCATGAAAATGAATAAGGCTATATATAAATTTCAACATATATATGTATGTATATATATGTATATGTATATGTATATATATACATATATATGTATGTATATATATACATATATATGTATGTATATATATATACATATGTATGTATATATATATACATATGTATGTATATATATACATATGTATGTATATATATACATATGTATGTATATATATATACATATACATATACATATATATACCATTGTATATATATGCACATATTTGTGTATGTATACATATATATGTATGTGTATGTATATATATACATGAACACATGTAATAATATACATATATATATATGTATGTGTATATATGTATATACATATACATATATATACATATATATATGTATATATATATGATGATAATAATATTATATATACTCTTTATAATATATATATGTGTGTATGTATATATACATATACTATGTGTGTGTGTATATATATACATATATATATATGTATATATATATATACATATACATATATATACTCTTCATTGAGCCTTACAGTGCAATGAAGAACCCAGTTGAAATGAAGAGCCTAGCTCAACTAAAATGCATGTATAGAATCTAGCAACATTCAAAGTGAAGAACCCAGATTGGGTTCTTCACTTGAACTGGGTTCTTCACTTGCACTGTGTTCAACAAAAGAAATGTGAGCAACAGCAGAGGTATATATATAAACCTATATATATTGCAGATATAGATAAATGCGTAAGTTTTTTCATTTTATATATAAACCTACATATATTGCAGATATAGATAAATGTGTAAGTTTCTTCATTTTATATTTAAACCTATATATATTGCAAATATAGATAAATGTGTAAGTTTCATGAGAATGGACAGGGATATAGGAAACATACGTATATATGTATCTATGCAATATATATATGTATCGTAATGTTGTATTCGAAAGGGTTGGAAATATTTCAACCATAACAGAGCTTAAAAGGAAACTGGATGATGATAGCATAAAGGATGGCTATGGAAATTAACAAGGTGTCAATTCATTTAAATGTAAATGGATAAGGCAATTTCAGACAGTAGAAAATGGAATGTAGTTTGTATTTTTGTGAAGGAGAGAAAGTTGACTTACCGTAGAAGATGAAGGAGGAGACTGCATCGATTTGGAGTTCATCATCGCTCAAGAATGTATGCAACAAAAAGTGAGAAATTTGAATTTATTCAGTTGTAACTTGCATCGCACAACTGAGGATTGGTTGCATAAATAGGTTTGTAGAATTTGAATTATGGGAGGGAATTTGATCTACATTCAATTGATTAATGGTAGAAGTGATAGCTTCATGGGTACGTAGGATTTCTAGTTGGTGATTTGAAGTGATTAATTTTTTTTTAATTCTAACCAGTTTTTAAAAAAATTATGATTATTATTCTTTATGTGGATTTGTAAATAATAGTGTAATAATTAAGTGTTTTAATGAAAAATTGCAATGCATAGTGAGCCTGAGATTTTGGTTTTTCCAATTTTGCAGGAAAATTTAGAAAAATATTGGTTATTATGAACACTTGGCAACAAGTAGTTTGTAAAAAGAAGATGAGAAATGGAACATGTTGAAATGTATTTTGTTCAAATATTTTTGGAATTAAACCACTTGGAAATGTCTTTTGTACATGTCAACTCACTTTTAATGCAATAAGACATATTTTGAATAATAAAATATCCCTTTATAACAATCTTTTATTGGGAAGGTTGCAAATATTATTTATATTATGGAAATAAGATTATCATGATGCATTCACTTGATATTATGAAGGTGGAAAATAAATGTCAACTTTCATTCACTTACTATTAAGAAGGTGGCAATAAAAAATTCAACCTATGATAGGACATATTTTGAATTTAATATGAATCTATCATATCATATTTAAAAGCATATTTAACATTTTTATTGGCATAAAAATTTCCCAACGGTGGGCCCCAGTTTGTCCAAATCTATACCAACAATCGGTGCATGTCCCACGATTGGCTCCTCTCCCTTAGTCAAGAAAAAAATATATAGCTAGAATTTAATAAAGCTAGGGGTCAAGGGCACACGACTTTTTTTAGTTAAACAAATTATTGAAAAAGATCTCTTGCCCATTACATGGATACGAAAGAAAAATAAGAGTAAAAAAATATAGAAGAGGACCACTAACGTAAAGTAGACCCATTTTTTTCATTAGAAGATAGAAAGAACTTCAATTAAAAATAGCACACAATCAAATGCAAAGTTATTTTTAATGTCACAAGTTGTCCCATTAAAAATCAACCCTCATCTCAACCAATCTCATGTGTAAGGAAAGGAAATTTAAAACTCAAATTTTCCAAATAAAGAAAATAATGCCTTGCCAAGATCTCATCCATAGAGTTGATCTAAAATAGAAAAAACTTTTCAAATTGATAAGAAGGAATATTTTCATAAAAATGTCATAAAAATATTTCAATAACCAAGAAACCCACACTCTAGCGATGAAGCAAAGATTTTTTCATAATTCAACATAAAATTCCACAAAAAATTATGATTGTTGGAGTAATGAATAAACTCAAAAGTGGTAAGATCAAATCCCTTCCACAAGAGAGATGTGATAGAGATCTAATTGCTATATTTCCAAAAATAAACCATACAAAATTATTACAATACAAAAATATGGTCTTGGTACATAAACAAAGATAAAAATTCAAATGAAACCCTCAAAAAAATTAAGATCATGACAAGTGTCTTAATCCTATTGTAGTCTTTAAAACTACACATCCTTGTAATTTCACACTACATCGTATCCTAAATTTAGCCCTCTTATATAGAAATATTCCAATTACAATGTTTGTACGACATGTTAGCATCCCATGAAAATTTGTGGTTCCAATCGCTATTAGATTGTTACCTTCCAACTAACAATTTGGAACCTACAAGAAAACATGCCAATAAAAAGCATTTTGTCTTGCCTCTTTTGTATAAAGAATTTGATTCTTCACTCTATCTAACACCAACTCTACAATTTTGAAGAAAACTTCACCATTTTGCAACTAGCAAGTTATACTATCATTGTGCATGTGATTTTCTTGAGCATTTTTATCGCCATCATTGTGAGAATGTTTAAAGGATGATAATATTAAGGAAACAATATTCTTATTGGGGGTTTGAAGTAACTCCCAAGTGATTTTATTCCTATATTAAATTGTTCCATTTCTCCTTATTAATATTATTTCTCCAAGTGGTATCATAGTATTATTTCATATTCTATATTATATTAAAACCAAAATAGCCCACCATTATTATTGTGGGTTTATATATTTGTATTTATTGATCAAAATAAATTAGTTTAAATACAAATATATCTACGTTTAAAATAAAATTATATATATACACCAATAAATTGATATATTCAAAAAATAACATTTTCATGTTAAATTTGTATATGAATATACCTATGTATGTGTTGAAATAAAATGAATTTTCCTTTTTTTTAAAGAGAATATAAAATATTCTAAATATATGTATACCAAAAAATTGAGGGGTGCAGGGGTTGGGGGGGACTTGTTGGTTTTTGTAACAACAAAGGAGGGTAGTTGTTTCCTCCTCATAGATCCTCCTACCTGCATACAAAAATGATGGTAGTAAAGTGTGAGAGATATTCTTTTATTTGACTTCATGATGGGTTAGGGTTCCTCTTAGTTGCCTTAGGATACAAGGTCCAACATTAAGTCTCATTCAATTGATGGGGTTTAATGCACATTCCATTAAGAACCCTAATTTACTAAATTTAAATTACATAAACTAATTCCATTCTAATAACAAATTAATGATAGGGACCATGTGACTAGGCCCCTTTAACTTAAGTTATAACAAAAATAATTTTATAATTAAAGTAACAAAAAAAAATTGATTTCTTATAACATTATGTGGATCTTTAGGTTTTCAAAAAAAATCAATTAATTGTAAGAAGATTATTATGATAATTATACACAACTAACCACCATTTTGCAAATAAAATAACTTAATCATCTTTCAATTTAACTAATTAATGTTAGGATCAAGTGTAGCCTTGGAAATGCTAATGATGCTAATAACCTAGGCTAGTTGCAAATAAAATAACTTTATCACCTTTCAATTTAACTAATTAAAATTAGGATCAAGTGTAGCTTTGACAATGTTGATGATGTTAATAACCTAGGCTAGTGAAATAAAATGGCTAACAATTTATTTTCTTTAAATGTGAAATGTTAATAAGCTCAATGTATCAAGGGTGTTGTTTATATCCTCATTAAATTAAATATCTCTATCAAATTGAGAACTAGGATGACCCTAAATCCTTAGTCCCTAGTCCCTATGAATTTACCTCAAAAGAATGGAGGCCTATATCATCCTAGTCAATTATTGGCAAGTGTTATG
This sequence comes from Sequoia sempervirens, assembly GCA_007258455.2. Classification (NCBI taxonomy): domain Eukaryota; kingdom Viridiplantae; phylum Streptophyta; class Pinopsida; order Cupressales; family Cupressaceae; genus Sequoia; species Sequoia sempervirens. Next base: position 5,877 of record VDFB02059119.1, read on the forward strand.
TGTTTGTAATGGAGGCCTATATCATCCTAATCAATTATTAGAAAGTTTTATGTGTTTGTAATAACTTGTAAGCCTTTTCTCATGGTTGGATAGTGTCTTCCACATACTTCACTTCTAAAATAAGTATTAGGGAGTGACACCACATAGGTGTATATGCTACCCTACATGACAAATTGCTAATGTGAGTCTTTGCACGTTGTGCATTGTTAGGGTGCATGCCCATGATTATGTATCAAAATAATTATTCAAGTTTTCTTGATGAGTTATTTTTTAGTATTACATTATATCAAAAGAAATTTTATTAGGTGCAAAGAAATTTTCTAGAAAATAATAGAACTCACACTATTATGATCACAACTTTGAATCATAACTCAAAATCAAGGCTATTTAGATCCATTAGAAGTTTTGGGTCTTATTTTTGTATCTCAACTAATCTTAAAGAAAAAACCAATACCTACTAGGGAGGATCAACATAGGATGTTGGAATGAAGGTCACAATCACATGGACAACAAAGAGCCAATTAATAGGAGTGGAAAACTCTTCTTCCTTATGTTGGGAATTAAGGTGTATCAACCTTTATAATTTCTTAGAATTAATTTATTAATTTAATAATGCATATGTTGTAATTCCTTGCTCATTTATTTTTCATCTAATGACTTGGCACGATGAGTTGTCGACATGTTGGAAGGTGACATGGAAGGTGACAAGGATGTTGTGGTCACCACAAGGAAATGTAGGAATCCCACTTTGGGAAGAGATTCCTTGACATGTTTTGGAATGTTTGAGGGATTCTTATATGACGATTCTATGATGGATTCCTATGATGAAGTTATGATGCATAAGATTCCCAGTTGTCATGAAATGTCAAGTTTTTATAAAGGTCTTATCTAATGCTTGTATCAGGAATTGATAGGTCAACCTTTTCATGCAATGACAAGGCCAACAATGTGTAATTATAGGTTGGAAAACACTAGGTGTTATTAAACCTACAAACCAAATAACATTTTAAAACCCTTGGCAAGTAATGATCCAATTTTTTACTCACCCCTTAGTTGAATTTGGATGGTTTTATATATCCTGTGCCTACAACTCCACCCTGTGCTCTCAAACCTTCAGCTTTCAACGTGTAGAATGAAAGAACTCACAACACAATGTTTTCCAACCTCCAATTATTTTCCATAATACACTGCCCCATCATGTGGTGTATGTATTTTTGTATATTTTAATGCATTTTTGTATGTTATGATTCCTTTGACAAGCATTCTTCTAGGGAGAATTGCCACATCCAATTGTAGGGCAAAAGCTAATCTCCCTACAAAATATAGTAAAATCAAGCTATTATCCTTGAAAAAATATATGTCTTCGACATGATAACATAATTAGACATGTCTTATCCCTGAAGAAGGGAAATACGCTATCATGTGTAAGCCATGTGGTTTTACAAGATCACCTTCTGCAATTGGGACGAGGATATTCTCCCTACAAAAATGCATGCTAGATGCATCATAACAGTCATCATGTTTTAAAAATCATATTTTGGAATGGATAAAAAGCACAAAATGTGGCATTCAAAACCATTATTTGCAAATAGCAAAGAGCCCAGATGAGGTCCCATTTTCATCGCCATTTTTCCATGCTAATGTTTTGTAGGTTTCTAGAGAGAAATGGGAAGGATTTGTAGGTGTTCAGAGGCCGAAGCAGTGCAGCCACCCTCCATACAAAAACACATTTGACAGGCGCGATCAGCTAGCTAGCTAGCAGGTATGTTTATCCACTAGAAATATATGCCATTTTTCCATTATGCCTAGGAACTATGAAGAAATTAACGGTTATTCATTGCGAAGATGGGTTTTTATTGATGGGAAAACAAAGGGTTTTCCTTGGGAAAAGGGATTTTCATTTGAAATGCAAAGTTGTTTATGTGTTTTTGTGTTGAGGGTTTTTAAATTTTGGTTTCCTCCCGTCCACTGGTTTTGAAATTTTGTGATTGCCGAATGAACTAACTGATAACCCATTATGGAAATATGAGTGAAATAACTTAATAACATTTATAGAAATCAGAAACCATGCAGAATAAATAACAAGGTATTCATTGACAGGTTTCCAAGGGTTTTCCCATCTGCAGATATATAGCAGAGGTATTAATTGAAAACTCAATGTGGGTTTTCAATTATTTGAATCTCCTTGTTTAAATGTAAATGGTTTTCTCACAGTGGGTTGCTTGCTTCTTAACACATATGGTTTTGCAACATGGAGTTTTATAAAATAGTATGAATGTCTTCAAAATCACACCTTCCATTGTTGTGTTTAAATTTCAAGTATATAACAAATTGCATGCTTCATAACACATTGCATTTGTCAACCTCCACATCACAACATACCCAAGCCCTTTTGGTTTTTAAACTCGTATATATGGGTGTGCATTACAAATAGCAAGAACACCAATTTTTTTTGTTATTGGAAATAATAAATATACTTGTTGAAAGTGGTGAACGTTGTGTAGTGCAAGTTGGAAAACACAATGTGTTTTGAAGCATGCCTTTACTTATACCCAAGCTTTATCTTGAAATGAAGATATAAAAATGAATATGGGGCTCTATTTTATCAAATAGCACATTTTTCATTTAAGGAGGACTCTATTAACCGTCAATACATAGTGTACTTCATAGTACGCACTTCATTTTGTTTTGTAAAAATTCATGTTGGAAAACCCTAAGTGTTAAGAAACAAGCAACCCAAATAGTGTTGTAAAACCCTTTGCAACACTACTGGTTAGTACCCCTCACCTTGATTTGGTCAGTTTTCTCCTCCAACTCCTCCATGTGCACTCCAACCTTCATCTTTCAATGTGCAGACTAGAAACACAGAGTGTTTTCACCCTTCTTTCTCCAAACTAAAAATGCACATGTCAGTCTGCCTCCAATTTTCCCACAACCAAAAAAAGATCTAAAAACAAAACTTCTATCACAAGCCATGGGACCCAGTTTTATCAGCCGGCGAGAGGTGGGGAAACTGACCTGATGGCGTCATTAACTCCTACCTACCATTCCCCTAACACTTGGTCATGTCTACTAGTTTCATCACTTTTATCCCCCATCTAGCGGGCCCCGCACTATGTTGTCTCATCATGTTATGTATGTTTCTATGTATGTTTTTACATATGTTTCTATGTATTGTTTTATACATTTTTGTATGTACATGGGTGTGTCTTTTTGACATAAGCATCTACACAATTGACAAAACATTGTGTTTCTAAACCTCCAAAATGGGAAACAAGGAAAAATCATAATTGTAAAGAGGCTTCTGCATTGCAAAACACATTTTGTTTATAGAACAACAATTCCATTACAAAATTTGGGAAGCCTAATGGTCATTTCTATGTTATTATGGCCTTTCCTTTGCATTTTGTATGGTATATTATATTGAGTGAAAAATATTACAATAACAATGTTCCTTATTCACAACCTTATGAAACCCAACTATACAACGATGCTTCACAACTGAACAAAGGTACATGATTTAAAAGGAGAAATGCTCTAATGTAAAATCATAAATATTATGTTCTTTTCCAAATATATCTGATCTAATTACCAAGGATCCAAAGGCTCTTGTTCTATTTTGGGAGATAAATGATACTGATGTAGTGTTGCAGAAATCATCCTAAAATTAACACAAATCAATTATGAGAAGGATAATTAAAAGGATGCAATATCACCCTTCATCAAGATTCTTTTAAGCATTTCCCATGCAACACTCACATTTCAATGAGGAAACATGATTGACATAAAATTTTGGGATATAATACGCACACAATAATGTAACATTTATTTTATTTAAATTAAACTGCAAATTGTTTGCATTCCCCACACTAAGCATCTCATCTATATATAAATCCAAACTTCTAAATGCAAAATAATTTTGGAAATTTAACTGTCTAGTCGCTTGCAATTCAAGCTATGTGTAGGATAGAAAATTGTCACCACTAAGGGGTTTTAGGACCTAGGGCAATAAGCTTTCTATACTCTACATTCAAGGATGCCCAAGAGATCTCAATCAAATGATGATAATGGGAGAAAGAGATTTGTTAAGGGACTATCCTAGGGTATGTTTAGAGATTAATTGAGGGGATTACCACCAAGCTAGGGCTTGGAAAAATGTATAAAATGCAATATCTAATGATTGAACTCAATGATGCATAAAACTTCACAAAATGAACTATAAGTGCAAATAAATCAAAACAACAAACTGGAAAAATATAGAGGAGCACCTAGAAACCTAAGAGAGCTTGAATGGAGGCTTGAAATGTTGAGTAACCTCAAATTTAGGCCTACTAGGACTCATTTTCCATTCTAGGTGAATCAATCCTAGATCAAGGTTTCTGCGCAGAAATAGGTTTCTAGAAAAAGGGTATCTAAATCTGCAAAAACCTTGAAAAACACCTATAGTGGAACTCATTCACCACTTCTGGAGAATCATTTTAGTTAGGGTTTTCTGGAAATTTAAAGGTTGAATCTAGTCTTCGATATCCACTCTTTTTTTTCCCCTTTTTTTTGGATCTAAAACCCTACTTTCAGGGATGTAAGTGACTTTTTAGTGAAGATTACAACCTTGCAAATGAGGGGACAACTCCAATAACTTTATCCAAGCTTGTAACCTAATCTTCAATGATCTTTTGAGCTCCAAGACACCTAGATCTGCAATCACACATGTGAAGAGGAGAAAAAATTGTTGATTGTTAGTGAATAGGGGTTTTCCTTGGTCAAACCCTATTTAGGTAATTAAACCAAATGATGAAACAATGAAACAAGGACATGAAACATGAACAATGATACCTTAAATGATGCCTTGTATATGATGTCTTGTAAATCTACAACTCATCATGAAATGGCCATGAAGGATGTAGATCTTGATCTTGAAATAGGTGTAGAACAATGCATTCTTGAATGCTACATCACAACACTAGCTCAATAACATGCTTGATTCTTGATATCCTTGACATGATGATGGATCTTGAATTGATGCAATAATTGATGAAGAATTTTTTTCTTGAATTCCCTTGTTAACACTTGAATTCTCTTGTGAACTCAAACTTTCTATAAGGATTCTAACTCAACTTGCTAGGTGATCTCTTGAATGCTTAGGTGAAAATGAGTGAAAGAAACTTGTATTTATACTTAATTATGCAAGAATTCTTGAAATTACAACACTATAAGCTGACATCATATCTAGGAGGATAAAATCCCACCAAGAATTTGAATTAATTTTTATTTTGGGCCACACAGGACTCATTCACCTTGGGTAAGCTTGACTCAGTTATAAACCATGGACTAAATGAACCATTTTTAAAAATAACCGAAAGGATGTAAGCAAGGCTTTCGGGTTTTAGGGCTGAAATGAGACGGGACTCATTTCACCCAAAGGGTGTGCGGGCATCGGGACCTCAGGAGCCACCGAGGCACGGACCACACAACATGAAGCCACCTAAATACATGATGAATCTTGTGATTTAATGTGGGATACACTCTCAAAAAACGTGAATAGGAGCTGTGAGATGTAAAACTCAAGACCAGTATTAAAGCTCAAAGAAACCCCAAATACCATGAAAACCTACAAAGGTGTGGTAATGTTACAACTGCTTTCCAGAAAGCATCTAAACCAAAGAGCATGAATCAAAGAGGTTAAAAAAGAGGTTTATTAGGTTTAGATTGATAATAAAACCTCAAAAAGTGATAGTCATGTGCACAACTTTGAAAGGAACATTTCGAGTTCAATTCATTTCTACAAGGCCCAAAGACTAAATATGGAATCATTTCCGAGCACATTAAAACACTTCAGATCGAAGACATATTAAAGCAGGATGCCGGAGGGCCCCAAGCGAAGCAAGGAAAAGATGCTGGTTGCCACGTGGCCCCCGCTTTCACGTGAGAGGAATCAGGGCTTTGCTGAAACTCACTTCAGAAACCGTCCAGCTGGGGTCCAGGCAATGTGGACGGTTGCGGAACAGCTGATATTGAGGAGGTGATCAAACTACAGATCCAATAATACTATGTCAAACTAACAAAAAATACAAAAAGGACATGCACAAGATGTATGATATGCAACATCAAGATACAAACATGCAATGTCAATAACTTCAAAACAAAGAAAAAATAAAGGATGGATCAAGCTTAGACTATTTTCCAACGTGTGGGATCATGTCGGTTGTTTTCAAAAATGTACACTCACTCTGAGGGCTTGGCGGAACTTCGGTTTACGTTAAGTTGGGTGAAATCCAAAGAGAATTAAGGGAACACATACACACATAGTCAATATGTGTTCGCACACACACATGAGTGGCTAAGGGAAAGCCATGCCCTCGTTCGGCTTCCCATCCAACCATACCAAAGTTATACCTCCTAATAAGTTTTATAAGGCATCATGCAAAAATGATCTTCAAGCTTCATGAGACAAGAAAAACTTCGTATGCTTGGAGCTCATGAACAAATAATGAACTTTGAGCTTCATGAGGCGGCAAAATTGTATATGCTTAGAATCATATGAAAAACAAGATGGCTCATAGGCATGCTGTAGAAGTTGAGAAAGCCAACTACAGTTGAAAAGATCCCTACATGCAAATAACACGTCCGCGAGAAAGAGGAAGAGAGATGGAGACAAAAAAGCAAGGGTGATCTGCAAGCTTCAAGAGAGATTGCATTGACTGAATTTATGAAATAATTACAAAGATCAATCCTTAAAAGGAGATCATGCAAAACCTAAAAGTAACCCTAATAGTTAGACATTTAATAATTAATATAATTATTAAATGTCACAATATGAAAACTAAAGTGAAATATTAAGAGAGGAATAAAGGTAACTTAATTAACATAATTAAGTTAAAACCTTTACTCTAACACCCCCCCTTAAGATGAGCAAGAGTGCAGCTACAAACATGTGCAAGAATGTAAAGGTAACTACAATGCATGAAAGCAAACAAGGGTCCTGACAACTAGGCCTAATGAGGTATCCAAATACAACCAAATCTCTGTAAAGTGGAGAAATAGAAAAAACCTCATGGGAAAAAATCTACTCCAAAAAGAGATGCACAAGACATGAAGAACATCACTGAAATAGAAGAAGCTGCAAACAACTCTCAAAAGATGATTGCTATGGTGTTGAAGAACCTGCTCTAAAGATAGGATGATCAAGATCAAGAAGACAGCAATCTGCATGAGTGCCCCAAACGACACTACTCGAATCAGATCGAAAACAAACGAAACACCTGGAATGAAGATACAGATGGCACAAGTACCAAAATTCTAAAAAACACTAATCAACTAAGAATGGAAGATTCCTTCCAAGGTGAAACCAAGGAAGCATTAGCATGAATAGTATAATACCCCCCATAATGCTGACTGGGAGAGCCTGACAGATCCACTGAAATGTTGTGTAACACCCTGTAGTTCATGAAGGAGAAGAAACAACATCTGAAAGTGCACAAGAAAGAACCTGCAACTGAAAAAGTGGTGCACAAAACAAAGCACACATGCATGAGGCTGGAATCATATGGATCCACTATTGTCGTGGAGGGACACTCACAGGACAAAGGTGTGATGGAAAAAATAAAAGCACTACACAACCCCCCCATGGCACTTTATAATACAGTGTGAGTACAAAATATGGCACAACCTTATGTGTAAAATCCCCAAAATACATGTACAATAGTGTGGCACTTTATCTCAGTACATTTACATATAAGATTGCTTACAAATGATGATCATAATGTCATAAAAAGACACAAGACTAGAAATACATGAAGAATAGCCAAAAACAAAGCAACCCATGCAAACGAGAAGTTCCCAAGAGCTAATATGTCTAGGTAATTCACCAGAGTGTGGAAACACAAAAAACTAAATAAAATGTACCTGGAGTGAAATCTGGAAAAATTGCATGGATGGAACTGAAGAGCTCTTAAAGAAGGTTCTAACGCTGCTGAGATCACAAAAATAGAGAAACTGGTCAAAATTTACGATCTCAGAACTGAAAACATCTCATTTGACTTCAACTGGTTGTAGAATGTACCACTAGAAAAATTAAGTGATGAGACCCACACCACTGGAAAGTTGACGGAATCAGCTTTTCGACGATATCTCATTTTCCAAAAAATAAAAGATAATGCCCAAGTTACGGCCTCTGGAAGAAAACAACTCCAAAGGGGGGGAAAATACAGTGATGGATTAAATTTGTCGATTAATGAATATCGTTAACAAAATTCAGACCTAAATTGATGTGGAAATGTGCGTCCGGTCGGATTGCACAAACTGAACGATACATAAAATTGTTTTTAAAAACAATAAAACTTTACATTTAATTTTTTTTTTTAAAAAAATGGTGGAAATTGCGATAGACCACCCTCCATAAGGAAGATGCCGATGAACCGACCTATGGAATCGCAGCGGTTATGGACCTCACAGCGGTGCCACCGCATAAAGCATGCACCGCCTTCTTTTTATTTTTCGTTTATGAAAACAATATTTCAAAAACTTTTAAAATTGGGATTTTTAAATTTTTGACTATAGCAAAAACTGCAAAAATATTTTGCAAAAAAATAAAAAATTTTGACAATTTTTTTTATGAATACCTTGAAATTTGTGCAGGCGAGACCGTACAAGTCTGAAGACAAAAAAAAATTCCTCAGAAATCAACTGGATCAAATATAGGCGAGTTTACAGTCGATCTTTAGGCTTTTGGATGCTTTGAACGCAATGGTGAGGTCTGTTTGGGCTCAAAATTCTTTGAAAAATTGAGCACCCCTGGATCTAGCAAAAAAAACCTTTCTTCAAACCCTCACAGATCTGACAAACGGAAGCCAAATTTGACGAAACAAAGGTCAATCTTGACTATTCCGGCAGTTTTGGATTCAATGGAGAGATCTGATTTGACCCTGGATGCACTAAAAATGCCCATCTCCTAGATCAAAAAAGGAAAACCCCGAACCCTTGAAGCTCCAAAAAATCTTTCAAAACACGAACAAGAAGTAGCAGGTCTGGAGCTCTGATACCATGTAGAAGTTGAGAAATCCAACTTCACAGACCCTGAAGATCACCTGCATGCAAATAACCTATCACAGAAAGGAAGAGATGGAGACAAAAAGTAAGGATGCTCTACAAGCTTCAAGAGAGATTGCATTGACTAAATTGAAATAATTACAAAGATCAATCCTTAAAAGGAGATCATGCAAAACCTAAAAGTAACCCTAATAGGTAGATATTTAATAATTAATATAATTATTAAATGTCACAATATGCAAACTAAAGTGAAATCTTAAGAGAGAAATAAAGGTAACTTAATTAACATAATTAAGTTAAAACCTTTACTCTAACACATGCAAAGTGTGTTATGCAAGGTGGCCATATAACCAAAATTGTAAATACAAAATAGTGTAAGGAATGTTCAAATGGATTTTTCTTAGTTTGTGTAAGGTCTCTTCTTCGGGAGAATTGTGCCTAATGTATCCAAGAGAGGAAAAGTCAAATAAATATCATGCTCTCAGAGGAAATCAAGCCCAATAACGCCACCAAGAAAAGGACACATCGCCAGAAGAAAGAAAATCGCACAATGAAACATGAGTATTGATGTATGCCCCCCACTTTAAAATGGTTGCTAACACCATTATTGTGAGAAATTACTTTAAAGTAGAAGACATGAGAGCTTACTCGGAAAGACCTATGCCAAGTAATATGTTTCTTAATCAAACTACATCATGAATAAGTATGTCACATGTGATTCAACTTAAGGCGTGTCATCCACATCCCAAGCTTGCTCTTATATGTACATGAAAGGTGATCAACTAGCCAAAAGAGACAACGACAAGTGACATATGAGGACAAGGCTACCTAAACCCTTTCCCCCACTTAGTGCAGGACAAGGATGAGCCAAATAGGATGAAATTAAGTATCAGTTAGATGAACTAGGTGCTTCAACACAAGGAAGAGCACCACAATCCCCAAGATGTTGAATTTTGTTACTTAAAGCCTTACATTCATTAGTGGAATGACCATGAACTCTATGATATGTGAAAAATGAATTATTGTAGTAAAATTTCTTTCATGTTCTTGGAGGGAGGGATATCAAATGATCTTAGAGGAGTCTCGACCAGATACCCTCTTGATCAATAGTAGAAGATGTTGCTTTGTTTTACGACAAAGATGCCTCTTGCTTAGTACAAGATGTCGTAACTTCACAAGACTCTTTAGATTGCAAAATTTTATACTTTCCTTTATAGGAGGGTGTAAAATCTAACAAATTCAAATCATTAGTGTTTTGTGTGATAAAATTAATGTTAAGTGAGTATTTATTTGCTCCTTTCATGTCTTTCAAAGGATAATAATTATGATCATTAATTTCTATCAGTTCAGGATGCACTACTGTTAAAGTCGGCTTAGAAGAATCTTTTGTAATAGTGTTGATATTGAGTGAAGGCTTGTTTCTTTCTTTTGAGGGACAATAACCAAGAACACTAGTCTTTTCTTTCATGTGAGGCTCTATAGGGACATAGATACCTTGTTCTCTAGCACCACATCCTTTTCCACTATATCCAATTTTTTTCATAAGTTCATAACCTTTTCCATAAAGTTTCTTCGTCTCTTTTGGATTCGATGGTTGCTCATAATTAAGTTCATCAAAGTTTGTTGTGTAATTTTTTTCTTCTTTTAAAGTGGTTGAGGTGGATGCTTTTGAAAGGTTTTATGAGTTTTGTGTTGACATTACCGCTTTTCATGTTCCTTTTTCAGAGTCTTTTGTTATGATCTTGTATTCTCCCATGAATGTTGTGAAATCTAAGGAACCCCAATCATCTTCTAGTAGCTTCCTAACTTCTTCAATGTGTTTTTCTTTGTCTTTTTGTTGCACTGGTTCTACTTGTGTAGTTGGTGTTAATTTTTTCAAAGGATTCTCCTTATTTTTCTCAATGTTTAAACAATTGTTTGGTTCAGGATCGGCTTTGAGTATGTGTACTTTGTTGTTGTAGACATATTTCATGACACGATGCAAAGTTGAAGGCACACCATTCATTTCATGAATCCATGGTCTCCCTAAAAGGAGGTTATATGAAATATCGTTTGGCATAACATGGATCAGTGTTTCTAATATGGCATTTCTAGATGTAATAGGCATAGTGATTACACCAAGCGATTGTTTTCCTACATTGTCAAATCCATTAATAGATAAAGAGTCGGGTTGAATTTTTTATTTATCCATGCCAAGCCTATCCAAAAGGGTTATACTACACACATTAAGGGTTGATCCATTGTCAACAAGGGTTACCTTTATCCCTGTTCTTTTATATTGAGCTATTATTATGAAAGATTCATTCTGTTTTTACACTTCCAAAGGAGGGAGCTCACTTTGGTGGAAAACAATGTTAACATTTATTCCCTGAATCATGGCTACTATATCATTTGGTTGTGCATTAGAAGGGATAGAAAATTGTTTTAAATCATTTTGAATCATGTTATGATAATGAGGGGAGGCTTGAATAAGGTCCCACAATGATATCTTAGCAGGAGAATTCTTTAGTTGTTCAACAAGATCATACTCCTTCCCACTATGCAAAGTTAGACAAGGAGCACTAGGAAAAATGGGATTAGGCAAAGGGAAGGATGTTGGAGGTGTTTTTATTGGTTTTGTATCATTCCTCATGTTATATGTATGACAATGGTGTTTTTCTTAGGTGGGTAAAGGATAAGTTCAGGTTTGTTTTAAGTTTGTTGCTTGTGTGATGGTGGGTAAAGAATTAGAGGATTATTAGGATGTCCCATGGGGTATGTAGGAGGTCCAATAGTCAAGGGGGATCTAATGGACACTTGTGCATTCATAACCTTAGTGGTCTTGGTTTTATGTATTTATAATAAATGGAAATCTAGAATCCCCTTTTTACCATCACCTAAGGAAGCCGCATTACTATTGTTTCATTTTCTTGCACCATGATATTCTCCCTAGGAGGAGAGTTTTTAGGAGAAT
>VDFB02059120.1:0-11259 GCA_007258455.2 Sequoia sempervirens
GTATTTTTTTTATGGCTGCATTATAATATCATTTTTTGATCTTGTAGGTGATCATAAGGAGCTATAGTAGTAGAAATGTCATTCATAGATAGTAGTTGGAAAGGTAAAACTTCCAAGTGCACTCGTTTAATCTTTTATCTCTTAATCTTGTTTGTCAAACATTTGGATTTGGGCTCTTAAAACAAATATTTTCTTCAATCACATATCGAAAATCAGATCTAAAATTAACCATTGTCTTCCTACACATTTGGTTTTGGGTTAAAAATAACAAGTGCTTCCATTTTTTGCATACACACATTTCATTTCTAAGGTCAATTAACAACTACGAGTGTGAATCAAGTGTGTGTGTGATCACAAACACCTCACTTGGTTTGCTTTTGTCAAGCCCTTCATAGGAGGCCTACTAGGGGATTTCATCACCCCCGGGGATGACCTCAATCAAAGTGTGAATCAAAATACACGCTTGTTTGGGAGTTAAAATATTTTCACTCTTGGCTAAGCCCCAAAGAACTTTATACCTTTGGGAAGTGAAGGTGAAGGGTGGGTTACCCCTTTCTCCCGACCGTGTGGCAGGATTTTGCTTCCAAATCATTCCTTACTCAACCTTGTGTAGACTAGCTTGAGACCTAATTGGCCATACCCACTTGACTCACATTAGGCTTGTTGTTGTGTATTCAAGTGTTTTCTTAATCATAACATTTAATCTTGAAAGACAAATTTATCATGTTTGGTGTGTGTGTTCATGCATTTACATGTGAGATCTTGTGTTTGATATTGCCCAAGTCAAACTTCAAATAAACACTTGCCACATCATCCAATCTTTTCATTCCACATCGTATCCTAATGATCATCATTTCTTTAATACAATCAACATCATTTAACATCATGCCAACATTAGAAGACCTAGCATCCCAACTTCACAACCTCCTTCAAACACTTCACCAAATACCCCAACCCCTAGACCACCAAACCATACAAAGCCTTCAAACCATCTTCCAAAATTTTCAACAAATTAAATCACCTCAAATCCAACACCTCCTAGCTCAAGCCAATCATTTCATTGCCACTTTTCAAATTCAACAACCACAACATCATCCACTATCCATTCATTATCAACCAATGCCACCTCAACCTAATGTGCCATCTCCTTCCACCTCATACCAATCTAATCCGTCCACTTCTTCGTATGTCGATGCCACATCAACTTATCAAGCCACATCACAACAATCACATGTGAACTTAAGTTCTACCTTGCAACAAGGAGAAACTTCCGCATGTTCTAATGCAACCATTGACAACCGGAACACTAATCTAGGTCATGCACCTTATGAGTATATCATACCACTATCCAATCAAAATCATATCCTAAAGTCACCATGTCCTAGTCCTAATCCAATGGTCCCTACACTTTCCAACCCATTAACCCCTTCATTACCCTTACCATCCTCTAATCCACTTTCCAATACATCAAATCCATGTCCTAAGTACAAACATTACAAAAGTAAACATGTGGCATTACCCAAATCCACCCATCCGCCTAAAAAGGATGTCACCCAAGGGCTACTAGTAAGGAATCAAACATCACCACGTCACCCAACTCATATTTCCGAACCTACAAAAGAGTCTTCAAACACCATGCTCATTCTTATAACCCCATCATGTAGTCTCTCCCTTAAGCCTATTCAAGAGTCTTCCCCATTGAGCCCAAGTCAACCTCCATCATGTCTCCATGGTGTTGACCATCTAGAACATGTTGAGCCCATTCAAGAGTCATCCCCTTCCACTTCCATTCAAGCAAGCCAAGATCTATGTCAAGAGCATTATCCTAAGCATGAAGATACATTAACTTCTCGTTCTAATCAAGATCTCGGCCCATCTAATGAACCCACTCATAACATACTTGGTCCTATTTATGATCAAGCTCCCCTCTATGATCTTACCTATGATCAAGAAGGCCATGATGATCCTCTTAGTGAACTTTATGCATTCCATGGTCAAAATCCTATCACTTCACCTATCCATGAGAAAGAAACCTCCATTTCTCCTATCAACCCCCTACCTAGTCCTATCCATGATCCATCAACATCCACTTCCCTTGATGAGACACATTCCTCCCAAGCCAACATAGAAGATCAAACAAATACCTTAGATCTAAGTGAACACAATGCTAATCAAGATCCTAATGATCCTCTATCACCCACTATCGATCCCATTGCAAGTTCTCCATCATATCCTATTGGTCTTTCCACCCTCATGCATGAATGTTCCTCCTTAGAAAAACAACAACCATTATCTTCCCTCGCTTCATTTTTTCCATCCAATAAGAACTTGTATGTCAAGCCACATCACAACAATAACATGTGAACTTAAGTTCTACCTTGCAACAAGGAAAAACTTCCTCATGTTCTAATGCAACCATTGACAAGGGGAACACTAATCTAGGTCATGCACCTTATGAGTATATCATACCACTATCCAATCAAAAGCATATCCTAAAGTCACCATGTCCTAGTCCTAATCCAATGGTCCCTACACTTTCCAACCCATTAACCCGTTCATTACCCTTACCATCCTCTAATCCACTTTCCAATACATCAAATCCATGTCCTAAGTACAAACATTACAAAAGTAAACATGTGACATTACCCAAATCCACCCATCCGCCTAAAAAGGATGTCACCCAAGGGATACTAGTAAGGAATCAAACATCACCATGTCACCCAACTCATATTTCCAAACCTACAAAAGAGTCTTCAAACACCATGCCCATTCTTATAACCCCATCATGTAGTCTCTCCCTTGAGCCTATTCAAGAGTCTTCCCCATTGAGCCCAAGTAAACCTCCATCATGTCTCCATGTTGTTTACCAGCTAGAACATGTTGAGCCCATTCAAGAGTCATCCCCTTCCACTTCCATTCAAGCAAGCCAAGATCTATGTCAAGAGCATTATCCTAAGCATGAAGATACATTAACTTCTCATTATAATCAAGATCTCGGCCCATCTAATGAACCCACTCATAACATACTTGGTCCTATTTATGATCAAGCTCCCCTCTATGATCTTACCTATGATCAAGAAAGCCATGATGATCCTCTTAGTGAACTTTATGCATTCCATGGTCAAAAGCCTATCACTTCACCTATCCATGAGAAATAAACCTCCATTTCTCCTATCAACCCCCTACCTAGTCATATCCATGATCCATCAACATCCACTTCCCTTGATGAGACACATTCCTCCCAAGCCAACATAGAAGATCAAACAAATACCTTGGATCTAAGTGAACACAATGCTAATCAAGATCCTAATGATCTTCCATCACCCACTCATCACTTCCATTGCAAGTCCCTCCATCATATCCTATATTGGTCTTTCCACCCCTCGCTCATGAATGTTTCTCCTTAGAACAACAACAACCATTATCGCCCCTTGTTTCCATTTTCTCCATCCAATAAGAAACTCATGTCTAGTAAGCTTTCCACCTACACCTAGTTCCTCTTTGTCCATTGCATACTCCAAAACATGAACCACCAAGGTAAAGGCTTAGACCTTCATGAACAAGGTACTTTGAGCCCATCCATGTCAAAGTCCCTCCACGCCTATGGATTTGATATACACCCCAAGGACACCAATCTCAAGATGTTGGTACTTCCTCCATGCATCCTAATTCCACCTCCTTGCATAATAAGCCCTATCATACACCCAAAACATATGTTGCCATTCCACCCCCATCATCCTACAAATCACAAAAGCATGTGATCATACACCTTCCACCATCAACTTCTTCCACCATTGTTTCCAACTCCTAATATCCCTCCATCCACTTTACCACCATTACTCCCCACACCTAATATCCCCATTATTCAGTCCCCTTATCCACCTACCCATAAATCCTCTAAACATCTTCATCATGACCAATCAATGCACACATTGTCTAAACATAAAGCTTCCACTCATTCCACCAGACCCAAGGGATTCCAAAATAAAAATTGGGATGCCTCTACACATAAAGTCAAAAATTATAAAGGTCTTAATGCCTTAACATACAATTGCACAAAGTCAAAGCCAAACAAGCTATATAATCCCATTCCTCCAAAAGTAAAGGCCAAAACTAAATTGGTTTGGGTACCTAAGCAAAAAGAAAGCAAGTCAAGCAATCACTAAATCACCCATCTCCTAAGCAAGCATCTCCATTGCTTTCTACACCCCGGCCACAACAAAAGCTTCAACGTTTATCACAGTGTGTGCAACCATTGGTCATGGTTCCCTTCCATTTCACAAAAATTCCACATACCTCCATCTCCTCACCCTTCACCCATTATCCTACATATCTCCCCCACCATCTTCCTATGGTCCATGATTTTGGCTAAGCCTCCTCATTCATCTTTTCCATAAGTCCCATATAATCCCTATCATCTTCCCTACATAATCTGCATCATAATCCACTATTTTCCTCCATAATCCACATCATAATCCATCATCTACCTATTCCATCTCTCTTTCATGTCATCCCTTACCAACATCTATGAGCATAATGACATTTGGCATTGTCCATGCAATGACATCCATATCTAGTGGGACTATCAGCTATCATGGAACTAGACACTTGAGTCCCTCCCATCCATATTCCCCTTATCCTATCCAAAAATTCAAAATAAATAAATAAATAAACAAAAAAAAAGTCAAGAGAAATCCCTTCGTCCAACTATGAAAACCTAGTAAACAAGCACCCTAGATAAGTACCATATGATGAAAACTGCAACAAAAAGTCAAGTGCTTAAGTTGACCTTCTATGTCACTTACACTTTGGGGCACAATGTCTTATCTATCCAACCTATCATTTTCATGTCTTTTCATTTCCATCCTACCTACCATCTTTAGCCATCATACATACCTATCATATTAAGTCCACTTATCCACCCTTCTCCTTTTGATCTTGATGAAGACATAGTGGAAAAATGTTGAAACATTTTTTTTGGGTATCTCTTGACATAAATTTCATCCTTCTAAACAAGCCTATCATTATCCTATTGCCATAACTTTTTCCATGAAAAATTCTAAGTATTATACCTAGAATGGGGCATGCTATTCCTATGCGACATAGTCTTTGGAGATCACATCCTTGCTCTCTTTATGATGCATACATCCATTCCATTCACTATGACCTATCCTTTTTGTCCATCCATCCATATATCATATGAGCCTTTTATACCTTATCCCATTACCCACCCTTTCATCCATCAATCCCATCTATCTCCTTGCACCTAGACTTGGTTTTCCCTTGTCATTGGTATCTAGCACAAAGCAAGGTTACTCAAATTTTCATCCTTCGACACTTCAAACATTTCAAAATCCAAAAAAAAATCAAAAACATTTCAAAAAATCTGCACCAAAATATTTCAAAAAATCCAAAAAAATCAAATATTCTAAAAATACAAAAAAAATCAAAATATCCCCAAAAATTAAAAAAAATCAAATAGCCAACAAAAATCCAAGCAATAAAATCAATCCATCTAATTAATTCTTCTGATTTCATCGATTCAATCCCTCACCCCAATCCAATCATCCAACCATTCAACCAAATCAATCATCTTCATCAAAACCATTTCATCCAATCAACTCAATCGAGTCAATCCAATCAATAATCCAAATGCAAGTCAATCCTTAATCCATACCAATCAAGTCAATCAATCTTCTCAAATTATCCAATCACATCCTTTTGTCTTGATCTTGATCTTGTTGTAAACCCAATCAATCAATCAATTATCATCATCCTTGTGCTGATCTAGGGATATGTCATTCCCCGCAATAACAACACTATCATCATCAAATCAAAGTCAATCAGTCAATTATCAATCATCCTTGTGTTCATCTAGGGATATGTCGCTCCCCGCAATGACAACATTATCATCATCAATCAATCCATCAATCAATGGTTTACAACTTGACAAGGGCAATACCTTGCTTGTTTTTGTATCAGTTGTTCATGCTTGCTTGATTGCTTGTGTGTGTTATCATTTTTATCTTGCATTTGCATCAAGTCCAAATTATTCCAGCTAATATTCATATCTTGTATCTAGACAAGGTTGTATTACTCTAGGGCACATAACGCATCATCACCTTGGTCCTTATATCTTGATGCATAGCATCTAGTGCTAAATCAAACATCATGGTTGCTTACTTTCATTGCATCATAATGCATCCTTCACTTCTTCTATCCATTCCTTCATCTTTAGATCTTGACCCATCCCTTTCATTTTGATAACCTACCCGTGTTTGTCCAACCCGCCTATCCTCTCGAGGGGACATCACCATTCCATCATCATCCTATTCTTATATCATCATCATCACATCCTTTCCCCATCTCATCATCATTATCTTATCTTTCCTTCACCATCCATTTTCTTTTACTTGTACCTTAACTTCTTTGAAATGATGTTACTCGACACAAATCTCATCATCTTGAATATCATCTCAAAGAGGGGCAAAATGTAGACACCTAAAAATGTCCTCTTATGATACCTTGTCACAACATCGCTTCATTTAGACACCTTGTATCATGTTTTACCCTAGGTACCCATGTCGTCATCTAATTAGTTAAATAAATCTTTTTTATTTGACTAATTTCATTTATTCCCTTCCTATGCATAATCCATCCATTCCTCTAATGTTAATTAAATAATTTATATTATTTAATTAATTAAATCATTTCTATTCATTCTTCTAATGTTAATTAAATGAAATCACAAATTTAACATTAATTAAATAAATCAAATATTTATTTCATTAATATTTAATCTTAAAAGGACATTCTCGCTTTCTTTCCAAAATTTGAACTCATGTGTATCTAATTAATTTATTTAATTAGATAATTCATCAATTATCCTTCTTGTCTTTTTTTAGGATTTATTTCCTTTAAAAGAGAAAATCAAAATCTTTCTATCTTTTTAAAATCTTATCTCATCTCGTTGTATTTCCTCTTTTGTCAAAAATCAAATTCTTATTGAATCTTATCAAATCTTATCTCCGTCCACATCAAGGCTCTATAAATACAACCTCTCACAATCCATTTAGGTGGGTTGATTCTTAAGTATCCTCACTCTGTCAAAATCATTCTTTACTCTTCAATATATCTCTATCATTCTCCATTTGTCATTTTCATTAGGTCATTATGCTGTTGATTTGAGCAACCAACATTCCTCCATTATTAATCCTTAAAAATATCACATTCTCATGTAGGTGGAGAAGAGCAATGGAGATAAATTGAGTTTAGCGTGGATTTGGGTTTGTATTCGTTTGTTATTGTGATTTTCATGCTTGCTCGTACTTTATTGTGCTAGTTAGGATTTGATATATTTCTATTTTAGTTTTATATCTGATTTTCTCCTAATTACAACTAATACATAAAAAAAATTTATCAAGGGTTTGAGTGGGTTGTTAGGATCAATATGAAGTGTATTTTTTATGGACAACCCCAAAATTATGAAATTCCAACAACACATAACTTTAAGGAATTGATCCCTAGAACTTCAATACCTATAATATTTTGATTTTTTTTGGAAATATTGAAGCATAGTAAACATATAGGGGACCTCATAGATAACTTGGGTAAAATTCAACAAATTGAAAGAAAAATTATATTTTCTCATACCAATTATAAGAGGGAGTTTTACACAAAAAACACACATGAACAAGACAAGCCTCAGGAAAAATTTCAAATTATCAATTCTAGTCCAAATAGGCTACAACATACTTAAAATTAATCCACTTCTCCATTTTGTTGGTGGATGGTGTTCTCCCTAATATGTTTAATATTCCAAAATATCATCCATTATAATCTCTCATTCATATCATTACAAATATTATAGGATCTATAATGTCACACTATGATTGGATTATGCAAATCCTTCAATTTATTTTGTACCTATTTAGATTCAAGTGTTGGAAGTATACTACACTTATACCCACTGAGACCATTTATTAGCATATTATTGTTATCCTTTCCATTTCTATTAGGATGCAAGAAACAATTTTACTCTTGGAATTTTCTATCATGATAAAAATCTACTAGTCACCAAACATAATATAAATAAAATATGGATTAATTTCACTAGGAAAGACATCAGTAGTTAAATTCCCCTTTTTCATTAATGTAAACATTAGCATCATGGGTTTTCCTGACCAAAATAATTTTTGAAATTTTATAGTTTCCAATCCTTAATTCTCCTTGTGATGCAGTTGGATTTTTCTATGTTATTTTGATATTATCACAAGCTGAGAATATTGAGTGAAAGGATATCCCCACATTCATATCAAATAGTTGGTTATTAGAAACTTCATAAAAACTAGAAAAATATTATAAATTATTTTTTCATTTTTGTTTAATCCATTCTTCATGTAGGCGCAAATTCAGGTAGTTGTCCTCAATTTGTTGTGTTGGTTGGAATTTAAATCATTTTCTAGCTATCTTAGTTACACTTCTCTTTTTCTTATAACTTGATATTCCTAGAGGTTATTCTAAATAAAAATCCTCTTGGAGTCTATCAAGATCTTCAATCACCTGCTTAATTTCCTTATTCCTTTCATCATTCTTTTTCTTCTTGACATTTGTTGCAATATCAAGCTATTCTTCTACCTCTAGGAGTTCCATTTGGGTGTTTTCTATATTTTTTATGGTTGATTTAAGCTCAATCATGAGTTCGTCAACCTTTTCCTTCCTTTCTTTAGATTCCTTTATGACCATCTTTATAATTCTAATGATTTTATCCCTATTTTTAATCAAATATAAATATTAAAGTATTTCATCCTTTCTAAAGTATTCTTCACTACCTGCCAATATGTAAGAGTGACTATGTGTTTATTCCCAACAACATTTATTTTATTTTCCTTATGAACCTTCAAAAGTTAAAATGATCTCTTCAATGATAATTTCTCTTTCCCATGTGTTTCAACTAGAACTAGATTGTGCATCTCTTCTAGTTTTTTTCGGTGTGTACTCCACCCTTATATTTTATCTACTTTGGGAGTTTTGAGAAAGTAAAGTCTATATATTTTATAAATAATAAATTTGTATTTAAATATTCTAATAAATTCTAGTATTTTTTAAACCATTTAATAGTTTCTTCTACTGATGACTTCATCAATACCATAAAATGTTGGAAGAATTATTTTGAAAAATCATGAAGTACACCTTCATTCTCACATTCTTAAACATCATAATTCATGCAATTCATTCAAATTTTCCAAAATATCAATTTAGAAAAAACCAAGAGTCTTTCCAAATCACTAGTAAAATAACTTGAAAATTTACCAAAATTAAAATTCTCAAAATTTGAAACTCGAAAAATACCCTTTGATTCCCAAGGTTCACAAAACCCCTTCTAAAACCTAAAATTTGAAGTCCAATCAAATCCCAAAAAATTGGGCATTATAATGATATTTGGGGAAAAGTTCACAATATTTTTACATAATAATTGACACACCATATAAATTTACAAAATAAAAGATATTGGAGGTTTTAATGCTCTACCTATCCATTTTAAACCTTTAAAATTGAAAACCAACAATCAAAAGAATAGAATTTAGAAACTTACCTCATTTTTAGCTAAAAATTGAAATGAGAAGAACTTTAAATACACCTCATGAATGCATGAATCCACACATGAGCATGTTCTCCTACCTATTCCTATCTAATTGCTTCAAACCCCATCAATTTTACCCTCCATTTTCTCCCACAATCCATAAAGCAAGAATGTACCAAGAAGAGAGTTTTTTTTCCTTCACAATTTCTTCAAAAACCCAAAGAAAATAAAAGAAATCCCTTTTATTCCTATTTCAACCTTTTTACTTTTCCAAAAGAAAATAATATATTATATTCTCTTTTCCAAATAATTGCATTTAGTCCCTAATTTCACCCAAGCCCAAATAAAACATTTAAATTATAATTCAAATTGCTATTCCACACTTAATTTATGATTTAAGTCTATATAAGCATATAATTGAATTAAATTTACAAAAATAGGAAATTTAACAAGATATCAAACACACATTAATTGGAAATCCACAAAGAGGGTACAATATTCAAAATCATATCAATGGTGGTATTTGGGTCACCATGGGTAAAATAACTAAGGACTCACACTTGAATCAAGTATGATGTGTAAGGATAAACAATAAACAACGCATGTGACATATCCTTTTAAACACCATTGGGGTATAACTTATACTTGTGGAGCCATGTGGATAAATACCAAGTATCTATAACCACTCAACAAAAATGTCAAGTGTACCTACTCCATATATATATAACCGAAGCATCACGTAATCACCCAATGGTGTAGAAAAAATATTCATAAATTCATTACATGTAAATGATACAATTCATTATAGAATTTTATTACAACATCAATATTAATGCACATGTTTTTTAACCAAAACATAATAATAATCACTCGGGAAGGCCTGCATCACACATGCATCTCAAGAACATCTCCAAAAAGAAATACATACATCCCCTTCCAAGGGACTTGGAAATATAACACACACACTTTAGTGTCATTTAGACCAAGAAAAGAAATAGAACAACCATAGAGAAAATAATGAATCAAAACATAGAGCAATAATACCAAAATCTGATCATCTAGCATCTCAACTTATATGTAATACAATGTTCCCACTAACATCATATGCTAGGAATATTTAGGCACTACAATGGTTCATGCACCTTCCCCAAGTTTGTATTCATTCTTTTTAGACCTATCTACAAACTTTATAACTCATTTATATCCTCAATGTTGAACATGAGGTCACCATGTTACATCTTTGTAATTACAAGAAACATAATGGTGGGATCTTTGTGACATACTTATAATAGTGGTGAGAAATTTATAGTTTCCTCCCTCGGTTTATTCTTGAGAAACAAATCATTAACATCTTCATTCAAAAATTGAATCAAGAGATGTCATTTCACTTGCAAGTAAATTGTGTACTTCCATATTTAATGAGATAATAGAAAAATTGGTAACCATTGAGAAGGCTCTTATAGCCAAAGGATTAGTCAAGATATATAAGGAAAATAATCATAAAAAATCCAATGAAAAGCTATAACTTTTTTCTAAAAAAAGAATGTTATTAGTGATGACATCATGGATTCTAAATTCAATGATGAGAGTTAATCCATCTCTACATAAGATGCTCCAATGATGGAAATATTCCCAACTTCTTTGCAAGATGAAGGTTCAATAATGAGTTGGTCTCC
>VDFB02059121.1:0-44958 GCA_007258455.2 Sequoia sempervirens
CTTCACAAAATACCTGAATGCTTTGTGACACACATAAGATAGGAGAATTGATTTTATTTCGATCAAATTGTGCTAGTAAATGTCTCATCCACCATTAAAGCTCACTCATGCATTGCACGAATGACTCCAACCATATTTGATGCAGATTTAAATTTGAGCTGTTGATCCTTCAATGCGGTCATCAGCCCTATCATTAACCCTTGAGCAGCTTTTCCATCAAGATTATAACACATCCATCAATTTGAATCATGTGCATCTTAAGAGCACTTTAGTAACCCACCTTTTAATGTATTTAAGGTTGGATTAATGTTCCATGGTATTTCCTTAATTCTTTCCGCTTCATCAAATGAGACACATGGCGACTGCCTATGATATTGCGATTGACTAAAGCACTATGGTGGGACCATTGAGGGATGGCAGGGAATGGTTGAGATCAAACGGTAGTTGATCAGCGGTCGCACAATTTCATCCCCCAGAAGGACACGTGGCACCCGCCCGCAATATTACAATCAGTAAAAATCTTGCAGCTTCCAATCAGGCGATGGCAGGCAACCATTGATATCCAAAGGTAATTTGATCAATGGTAGCACGAATTAGATCCCTTATGCAAAATAAAACATTCATTAAAAAGGATGAGGGGACATCACTAGGCCAATGGTAAACAATGACATAAGTTGTTTTTTAAAAGATGAAACATAGGGCCAACTGAGACTTAGGAAATAAAACCCTGCAGAGGAAATAAAGTATTAAAATCAAAGGGATTTAGCCTAGACGAATCAATATGACATAAGTTGTTTTAAAACCCCATCAAAAGTAACAGCAAAATAGAACCCAGCCAAAGTGTGAAATAAACATTGGGGTTTTACATGAAAACAAAGCTAAAACCCCAAACCTTAGAAAACTTGAACACCATGAAAGACCAAAGACATAAGGCAAGGCATGAGTGAAAAACAATGAGCAAAATACTAAAGTTCCATCAGTGGATCTAGTTGGGGAAGTTCATTCCACTAGAATGAAACGAGAACCTAGAATCTCAGGTAGAGCAGACCAAGATGTAGAGATGACCAAAAAGGGACTGTTTGGAAAAACAACCCCAACTATGTACAAAATATAGACAAAATATACAAACCTAAACTACTATTCATGGAAAAGAATACTTCAAGTGAATTATAACTTCAAGAAATTTCCATGAACTGGCAGTTCTAGAAGATCTCATGTCATATCTTGGAGGAAGTATGAATCTTCACCCCACTTACCATTAATCAAAAATGGACCCAACCAGATTGCATCAAATTTCCCATTTTTCCCTTTATCTTCCAATTTGGAATTCCACATTAAAACCAAATCTCCATCTTTGAAACTCCTTGCAGTTGCCCTTTTGTCATACATATTCTTTACTTGCAACTGCAACTTTGCATTTCTCTTTTGGGCTTCCCTCCTGGTTTCATCTAATTCTATAAGAGCTTCCACTCTCAATTGCATCTCATCATCAATTTCATTATCATACATCTGGACAAACTTATACATTTCCATTAAGTTTTTTGGGGAAACTTGAAATTTATCCCATAAACCAAGTCAAATGGGGCACAACCTATTGCCTTCTTCATAGTTACCATATCTGCCTAGACTGCTAATCTCAGCTTAGAATCCCAAGCCCTTTTATTCTGATCCAGGATTCTTTTAATAATCTTCATCAAGCTTTTATTACTTGAATCCGCTTGTCCATTTCCCTATGGGTGGTATGGTGATGAATAAGAAATTTGGATGTCATGCTTCTCACAAAACTCTATGTATTCCTCATATCTAAAACACATTGCATTATCTAACACAATCCTTTATGAACATCCAAATCTAGTCAATATGTTGCTCATCAGATCCCTTAATGTGTTTACAACATCTACACCAATATCATAAACAACATTAACAATAATAGATAATTGCATTTAATAGCTCAACATAGTAGGATAATATCAAATAGAATTGGCTATTCATCAACATTATCAGCTATTTAGAGCATGAGATAACTACAACACAATCCCAAGATAAAATAGGTCATTGATTTGCAATTTTTAGCAAGCTCTAGGCAAATACGAACAAATACTGAATCATACAACTTAGATCAGTGCCATATATCCATTGTGGGAGTCAAATTCATAAGTATTCAAGGGTTTATGATAGATTTAACACATAACATATATGATCCCTGATAACATTGTGCATTGCAATCTCATCAATATGTATTCTAACCCAATACTACTTATCAAATCCTTATACAGAACATATCTGCCTATAATCCCATTTAAGCATTTTAATTAATTGCCCTTGTCAACAAATGATAGGAAGACAGGATTGGTTTTAATGTGAGGAAACACCCTAGGGGAGGGATTAGTGTATAATTGTTCCATCATAGCTTGATGGAACACTGTATCTTTGCTCATGCTTGGGAAACCTTTCACCAAAAGATGCCATGAATGCACCTTACCCAAAGTATGCTTTAGGACCTCCATGCATACAAACACAAGGATTGTCATTTATTATCTTGCAACAATGGTACCTAAGATGATGGTACTACCCCTCCCTTGGACATTGCTCTCTTCTTACAATTGGATACATCATTCCTCCTTTTGATTTTGTCAAAAAGATATGAAATGATTTCTAAGCAATGCCTTATTGGGTCAATGAGATCACTAAAAGTCTAGGACTTTTCAAATGAAGGTATATTATTGACACCTATCCCTTTGTTATTCACTTGTTAGGACTTAGTAACGAATATCCAAAGATAAAATGAGATAGTGGCAACAACCATTTATATTATTTATCTCACTGCAATCCATTTCATGGCTATAGTCATGTTGTCACCCAATGTAGATTTATTTTTTCAAATTCATAGATAACATGAAGACAAAACTATAGCCTTTAATGGTACTACTCTTATTCATAACTATGCTCTGTTCCCTTGAAGCACCATGATTTATGATGGTTTTTATGTTGAATATCTTCATTAAAATACCCCTGTGCAAGTATATGCCTTCACTATTATAGTCTATTACTGGAATGGATGATCAATGGTATGAAAAGGTAAAAATACAACTATGATTTTCTTCCTTCACTACTTGTTGTTGATTGTTGTTTGTTGTTCATATGCACGTGTACCATTGTAATGCTTGATGTCCTACATGAACTTGCATGGCTATCTTGTAGCATAACCTCATAGTTGTTGTTCATATACACTTGTACTATGGCCTTGGCTTCCAAAATGAGACCTCTCCTGAATCATAACCGCTTAATTGTCATTTGTAACTTTTTGTTTCTTGTATGCAATCATGATCCATGTTGGATCAATCATGATGACCAAAACCCCTACATGAAAGGTTATGATCATAGCAATTGTATCTCGATCACATGATATGAGGGTTCCATTGCTGTCATAAACCTCTTGTAATGACATGTTTTCAATAGGAATATTATATGTGTCAACTAGAGTTGATGTTTCTTGAATGTCTTTTACTTTTATGCCTTTCTTTAAAACATCATGCATTGAATGCTATCTGGAAACTTGTTCGCCTAATGTTTGATTGTGAAGGCCTTGAATAGAGCCTTGTGCAACTTTAGATTTTTTTTTTTTGTTGTCCTTCATGCGACCATTGTAGCATGCATTGTTGGTTGTCCTTATCAATTACAATGGCCTTTACCTATTGCATTCACTTTCACCACTACACCCATGAATGAATAATATCAATCCCCTTTGCCTCTTGTGGCTAGCTCTTGCAAAGGTGTTGTCCTTGTACTTGTATCATGACCTTGATTCAACCATTGCTCTTCTTTTGTTATGTGTAATAAATACACATAGTATCCTCATTTTATCTTTATTGGACAGCCACCTGTCACATATGTGGGTGACCTAACAACTCACCTTCCAATGTGATGTGTGATTTTCCAATAGGGTTATGGTGAGAGGGGCTTGACAACAACTTGAAATGCTTCCTCATTGTTTGAAAGATGCATAATTGAACTTGATTCATCTATGAAGTCACTTCCTTTATAAACATATCATGGATCTTCTTAAGAAGATTAAAGGACATATCAACATAGTATGTTGTATCTTTTGAATATGTCTTTTCCTATCCTGTCTTATGTTACTAGTCTTTTATGGTATTGGGAAAATCCTAAGGCTGGGGTTTTGTCTTTGAATGAATCCCTCTATCTCTCTCCCCTCTACCCATAAACCTAAACCCTAAACCCTTAACCACTTGTTGATAGTTACACATGGCCGCCAAGGCTTTTTCTCTTTTCTCTTGCACCTCCAACAACTCATCCAATCAAACCTCCATGGATTTGTTTTGTTCAACCTCTAGAGACTTGAGAAAATTTAGTATAGGGATTTCCATAGATATAGGCAATAGTGTTTCCTTCCTATATCCCAACTCATATGGCAAAGTCTTTAAGACTTGCTTGGGGTTTATTTGGTCTACCGAGAGCACTGCTTTGAGGTTATAATGCCACTCCCTTTGATGCTCCAACCCGATTCTTTTAATGAGTCAGACTAAATTTTTATTAGTCAACTCAACCAGACCATTTCCCTGTAGGTAATAGTTCAAAGTTGTATTTAGGAATATGCCATCCTTAAGTGTGAATTGACATACCTTTGAACCTAAGAAGACCTTCACATTGTTGGAGATGATGGTCTTTGGCATGCCGAACCTTGTTACCAGTTCCTCGAGGAAGTTCACAATCTCTGCCTCTTTAGGGGCATGGCCTTGGTCCATCTTGTAAAATAATATGTGGCCATGAGGATCTATTTATGTCCGGCACTGGAGGTGGGATTAATCATCCTCATGAAATCCAGTCCCCACTACATGAAGGGTTCTTCAACCACTATTGGATTGAGAGGAATTGTTGAGTTTTTCCTCCTTCTGTGAAGAATTGACATTCTTTGCAGGATTTAACTAGAGAGTGTGAGTCATTGAACAATGTAGGCCAAAATTACCCGACACACATAATTTTAATGGCAGTAGTCTTTGTAGAAATGTCCGCCTGTGGGACTGCTGTGAAATATGTCTAGAATTTTTTGTGCTTGCTCTTGAGTGATGCACTACAAAAGAACACCATTGAAGTTCCTTTTGAAAAGGACTCCTTCAATAAGCACATATCCAATGTTCTACAATCTATAAAATCTTTTCTTCTGAGAAGGGAGGCCTGCCAGATATTTCCCAGTCTACATGAATCTCATTCTATCTACTAACCAACAGCCTTTGACTTCATATTTGTTAAGTAGAACTAGCTCTAGTGTTTCTTCCTCAACTACCACTTCTTCATCACATGCTAGATATTTGCATAATCCTCTTCCATGCATGATCTTTGTAGGCCTAACCTCAATGTCATATTTGAGGATCTTAGTTATCAAGTTGGCCCTTTTTGTGTGATTTCTCCTTCCATAATGTAATTGCGCACACTAGAATGCAATACATATACAACCACCTTGTTGCAAGATATGAGAAGTTAGAACTTCTTGAGCCCCTTAACAATGGAAAAAATTGTCCTTTCAACAAATTTATAATTGATCTCATAATCCTTTAAGGTTTGGGAGTGGAAGGATATCAGATGTTCTCCCTTTCCTTCATCATCCTTTTGGGTCAAAATAGTAGCGATGCTAAATTTGCTACTAAATACATACATTATGAAGTCCTTTGATAGGTATGGGTTTACCAGAATAGGATCTAAAGAAATAGCATCCTTAACCTTCTCAAAGGCTTCTCTTGCTTCCTTTGTCCATTTGAACAATTGATCCTTCTTGAGCATCAGGGTGATAGGTCTAATTAAACCTACAAAATCTAAGATAAATTTGCTTATGAAGTTTACTTTTCTTAGGAATGACTAAAATACCTTTTTGTTGACTGGTAGGGGAAGTTCCCTAATTTCCTTCACCCACTCTAGGTCGTTTGCAATTCCATCTTTAGACACTACATGTCCCAATAGTTTTCCTTGCGACACTCTGAAAACACATTTTCTTGGGTTTAGGGATATCATGAACTCTCTTTTTTTTAAAAAAAATGATTTCTAGATGATCAAAATGATCATATTTTGACTTAGAGAATACCATTAGATCATCCAAATAGATAAAGATTATCTTATTGATCAATTCCCTAAAGGTAATGTCCATTGTGCGTTGGAAGGTAGCTTCTGCATTTGAGAGGTCAAAGGGAATTTTTGCATAAGCAAACATTCCCCACTTGGTAGTGAATGTTGTTTTGTGTCGGTCCTCCTCTTTGACCTAGATTTGGTTCTAACCAAAGAAGCCATCCAACAAAGAAAACATTTTCGAGCCACCCACTTTTTGCAAGATTGACTCCATGGAAGGAAATGGGTAATGGTCCTTCAGGGATGCTTTATTCAAATCTCGAAAATCAACACATAGGAAAATGTCTCCATTCTTCTTTTGGACACGAACCAAGTTGGACACCCATGTGATGTGCTTGATTGAGAAGACGATTCGAGAGTGAATTAGCTTTGTCAATTCTTGTGCCATTAATGCCTCAATCTTTGGATTCACTGGCCTCTACTTCTAGCAGACGGTTTTTGCTTCTTCCATTAGTTCTATACTATGTTGGATGATTTTGGGATCATATCCCTTGAGTTTTTAATATGACCATGCTACTAATCCTTCATATTTTTCACAAAAAATGTGTGAGCCTTTCTTTATCATGTTGAGGGACATCTTTTCTGACCTTGAGCTTCCTTCCATCTCCAACTTGAAGATCCACATAATCACCTTTGTTCACTACAAACTTCCTCTTGTCATTCCTTGCATCATCAAAATCGTTCATATATTTTCGAGAGTGAATAGTCCTTTTGGAGGCTTGTTGGATCTCAACTGAATAATTTTCCCTTCATAAGCTTCTACAATTTTTGGTTGGAGCTGATCTGCAAACTCTCCAAAGTGTTGAATGAACGAGGTGATATGTTCATCACTTTCAAACACTTTCCAGCTTTGGTCATTATCTGGGATAGTTGGTTAGAAAATCACTCACATAGAGTGTATGTTATCAATTAGGTTAGAAATAGGGTCAAATTGAGATCATATTATCGCGAGGAAATCTGTAGTTGCATTATGTTCTCTGGGACCATTTGGATATTAAAGGCATCAAAGCTTTCAATCAGTTCCCAGACCTTATGTCTATAAAATCTCATGTGAACATTCTTTGTTGTGGAGACTTCTCAGACTTGATTAACTATTAGCTCAAAGTATCCAAACACCACTATTTGTTTAATTCCCATCCACTCTACAAGACTTAGACCTTGCACAAGGACTTCATATTCAACTTCATTAATCGAATAGGAAAATTGAAAGTGAAAAGATCTAAGTGTCTTTTAATTGGATGGCGATGTCAAACATATCCCAGATCCTACACCAACTTTGCATCTTTCTGGACATCAGAATGCAGTGTCCATAGATCTAAGCTATGATCACCCTCAGGTTCCTTCATCACCTTTGGAATCATTTGATCCTCATCATAGATGACACAAGTTCCCAATCCAATGGCATGATAATTTCTTAAAGGATCATTGTCTATAAATTCACTTGAGAGGACCTCTTCTTCATCTGTCTAATCTTTGGTCACCTTCTCATCCTCTAGTAACTCAGTACAATACATATCATCCTTAGTGATAGAGGTATGAGTAGCCTCAAATTTGATCATGGCTTCATCTACTGCATGTTCCGAATGCAAAGGTTCAGACACTATCTTCACTTTATCTCCATGCTTATTTATAAGGACCAAGTGTGACCAATCTAAGTAAAGATATCCACCTATCTTGGAAGTGAACCCTTGGGATAAGCAAAGACCGAACATGGGAGAAACACCAATGATCACAATATCTTGTGGGACTGTGATACTAGGGTAGGAGAATAGATTCAAGGGGAGGTTCTTGATGACACCTACAATTTCAACCTTATTCCCATCAAGATGCATAAACCCTCTATTCAAAGTTTCATAGCTAAGTCCTAAGGCTTTATCTATTTGCTTGGGCATAACTATGGTGTTGGTACTAGAGTCAATCATAGAATTGTGCAACAATTTCTTACACACTCTGAGGGTCAAGAAGAAGGTGTTCAGTTTAGGATTACCTTTACTTTTGGTAGAGTTTTCCTCTCCATTTTTTTGTGAGGACTTTGGCTTAAGGTGATGGATCAATGACCTTTCCTTTAGATGGTTGCTTTGTTGGCTTCGTACTTGCATCTTCCAGTAGGGCCTTTTGTAGCAACGACTTCTGCTCTAGAATAGCTAAGATATCCCAAAGAGATACATTAGTAGAGGATCTCTTCAATTGTCCCACCACATTGAATGGAAATGGATACAAATATTTCTATTCCTTAGACCTTGTCATAACAATCTCCTAGCATGGCTAAGATTGTTCTACAATTACAGAGGTACTAGGAGCTTGGTCAGGAACACTTTTGGGTTGTGGAGTGAATGGTTTGCTTGTGAATCTCCTCTTTCAGCAAGTGTTATAATCTAATTGCACTTGCAGGGCCTTTGATGTGGATGCATCATTTGCAAACACCACCTCTTCTTCTTCCATCCATGAGAAGAGCACGTGATTGACAGCTATATCCATTTCTTGCTCCAAGGACATTCCTTGAATTTATGCGATGAGTACCACATTTTCCATTTGTGGAGAGGCATATGCATAACCTCCTGAATCTAACGCCATGCCTTGAATGCACTATTCCACCACTCTTTTTTGTAGATCACCGCATGAAAAATGTTGGGGCATATGTGCTTCATTACAGGGGATGCATCAAGGATTGATGTCATCAGCAAGATTATTTTTCCCCGCTACTAGTTCTCTATTCAAACTTCGGTGAACATTTTGCAATGGAGTAGGCACCAAAAATATCTTATTGTTTGTTTAAGCCCATGGATTCATGCGTGCACATCCTTGGAACTATTTTTACTGGTAGGAAGATCTTCTTCCTTGATAATTTTGGTAAGCTAGCTTTAGAGGTATGGATTGGTTCTACTTGATGCTATTTATTTCATTTGAGATGTTCTACAACAGCTCCTTGAAATTTCTCTTCTCATCTTTTGAAGAGTTAGATGTAGAATCAACGTTATGTGGTACACTTAGATATGTGTGAATAGATTGGGGAGGAGTAGATGCACTGGTAGAAGCTATCTCCTAGGTGACAATTGACAACTCTGCAAATATAGGCATAGTGGGCTGACGTGGTAACTTTCTGGCATCAATCAAATTTTTCTTTGCCTTGACTGCAATTTTATACACATCTAGAAAGGTGTTCCCACCAAGGGACTGGATCATCACCAAAATTTTGGTGTTGAGAGAATTTAGATAGAACATGAATGCCAAATCGACAACTAGACGGATAGCAAGTTGGATCCTTTTTCAAGTTGTGTGAAACTGAGCATTGAAGTTGGTCATGGCTTCTTCAGGAGCCCACTTTATGGTCGCCAGTTGCTGAAATAGAGAAAATCGATCTCCATTATTTGAAAACCACTCATAAAAAGGTTCCCTGAGCTGATCCCAGGTACCAATGGTATTGGCTGCAAAGTGCAATACCAGTCTAGTGCCCTACCTTTGAAAGAGGCTACAAACAATCTTAGTGCTACATTTTGATCAGTTATACCATGCACCAAACACACATCTTCCACATCTTGCAGATGATCTGATGGTGTTTTTAAGCCTTCACCAATAAATTTTGGTAAAGATTTTAAAGTAGTGGTTGGGATAGGAGCCCAAATAGTTGGTGCTACTGGTGCTATGAAAGGGCTTCTAGCAAAGTGCTACATTTTGATCAGTGCTTATACCATTTTGATGGTATTGGCTGCAAAGTGCAATACCAGTCTAGTGCCCTACCTTTGAAAGAGGCTACAAACAATCTTAGTGCTACATTTTGATCAGTTATACCATGCACCAAACACACATCTTCCACATCTTGCAGATGATCTGATGGTGTTTTTAAGCCTTCACCAATAAATTTTGGTAAAGATTTTAAAGTAGTGGTTGGGATAGGAGCCCAAATAGTTGGTGCTACTGGTGCTATGAGAGGGCTTCTAGCGTCCCATGCTACAAAATTTATATTAGCAATCAGTAACATGGCTAGTGGAGGGGTCGAGACATTTACTGGACGGATTTTTGTTTATACTGTTACCAACGGTGACACTAGAACACTAGGGTTGTTTGTTGTCTAGGATCTAGTAATAGTTTTATAGATCGTACACCCACTTTAAATTTAGATACATTCAAACAAGTCCCACTGAGTGTGCTAGAAAAAGAACTATTGATGCCTAAAATTGTTAAGCAAACAACCTTATGGGAAACTTAGTTAATGGGGGGACCAATTGTGCTAAATTGAGTGACCTCTAAATTTTAAAGAACCTGACTCTTTTTGTATTTGGAGGTTGGAAAGGGAAAAGGAAGTAGATATATAGAATAAATTTTAATCTAAGGCAATGCACCAAGAATTAAGTATGTGGGCATAGGAAATATTCCTTTCGAATGTGATTTAAGGGCATGTTCAACAATCTACATTTCTGAAAATAATAGAGAGAATAGATGAAAAACTCAAGAAGTTCATCAAATAACATAACATAACTTGCATATGCATTTACTGAACAAGAAGAGTTCAAGACATGATCTGAATCAACAAATTGATATTGAAACTATAGAAGTCTTGCAGATAAACTACTCAGTACAATAAACAACACAATATAATTTCCTATCAATTAACTAAGAAACAAAGAGGCTGGACAAATTGGCACAGTTTGTGAATCTGAATACAATAATAAAAAGCAATACAAAAGGCCTATAGTCTTTTTCACTTTTTTTTGTGATTTTTGAACCCTTTTTTAGAGATTCAAAGCAGTATATATAGATCATTCCAAGTTTCCAGAGAGCCAATAACAGAAAAGATTCCTAGGCACAAGCAGTGTCACCCATCACAATGATTCTCAAAGGCTATTGCAATAGAAAGATTATGAAACATGGTATAGTTTCCTTTGAACAAGATGCACCCTTCTGCAAATGATGAATGTGGTCCTAGGGTGGAAGCAACAAAATTCTCTAGATGACATGTGTTTCCCACCCACAGAGTTGGTTAGGATATGTGGTGCAACAATGAGGCTTCCCATTCATTCATGCCTTCCTTGTGATCAAAATCCCTGACAAGAAGATGCATGGAGTAGTTTGCATTTCAAGCACTAACTATGGGGCCCACCAAAATGTTCCCACAGAATTGAATGCAATATGGCACATGGGCAGAGCTCAGAGGAGAAACAAAGGAGAGAGGACTCCCAAAGGGCTGCACTGCAGATACATGGCGAAAGGGCGAGGCTTGAAGGAGAAGCAAAGGAAGAAAAACTTCAAAGGCATGCACAACTTACACATGGTGCAATCATATGAAGGTGCTTCAAAAGGGGCCTGGGAATATGCAAATATGTGAAGCATGGTCTAGGACCAGGCAAAACCAACAACACCAACCTAAGGGGAGCTTTAAGGATTTTAATCCATACCCTACATCACAAATGTTAGCTCAAAAACACACATGATGTAAGTAGATCTTTGATATGATGCTTGAATCTTGATGATGGCTCCAAATGCTTGATGAATTTCTCTTGAATGCTAAAATACGTAAATGCTTGGACACTTAGATTGCTAGGTATGAAAATATGAGAGAAGGAACCTTGTATTCATACTTATCTATGCTTAATACCCTAGAATTACATCACACCAAGTCAACATGTGAAATAATTAATTAAAGGAGCCTAAATCTCACCAAAACTTGAAATTAAATCTCAAAAATACCTTAAGGGGGACCAAGACACCCTAGGTGGCATCTTAGTCTCAAGGCATGAAACTTGGGGCATAGACTTCAAAAAGGTTCCCATTTAAGGTGCCTTTGAAATTAGGGTCCCAAGACCTTTGGGGGACAAAGACACCCTAGATGGCATCTTAGTCCCAACCCAAAAATTAGGGACACACAACCAAATTCATTAAAATATAATTTACCCTTTGAATTTTGTTAGGATTAGCTAGAAAAATATATAGTTTATTAAGCTTGTGGATGCAAAATAGGACCAAATAAGACATAAATAGGGATAAATGAAGCAAAGAAGGCCCAAAAAAATGTGAAAATGCAAGGGTATGAATTTTCCTACACTACAAATATGTCATAGTCAAATGGCTCAACCTCATCCTTAGAAAATTTAACTATTTTCCTATCATCACCTCTTCTTTTGTGTTGAGGTAGCCACATGGTCGTGTAACTACTTTTATCCCTAGATAATTCTCTATTCAAAGTATTAAATCCAATGGGCACATTGGTTACATTTAAAAGTCAGAAAATGATGCAGAGGAACTCCCCTCTACAACACTAACTCAAAAATCAAAACTCATTGGCAATGTTTAGCTCCAATTGATGCAAACAATATTAAAAGACAATCTCCATCTAAAAACCCTATTGGTCTTCCAAATCAATCAATCCAATGAATCCTATAGAATAGCCACTTTCTAATGATCAAACTCAATGGTGGACTTGGCCAAGTCACAAGATTCAGTCAAAGACTGAAATTTCCTACACTTTTGGCTTTGCAAGACCAAGGTGGGTCAAACTATACAATGCCTAAAGAATCAATTCACTTATGCACACACATTTCTTTTTATAGCAGATAATTCCCAATTCAATTACACCAAAGAAAGTACTGACAACTTTACATCTGGCTAAATTCTTGGTATATCAATACTCACCCAACAATTGGGAAGCAGAACTCAACATTAAACCTCAACCAAACAACAAGGATTTAAAATGATTTTGAATTTAAATTGTTTCTTAAATGCATTAAGATAAATGACAGACCAGTGCCTAATTTTGGTCCATGTAGTCAAATTCATAAAGAGAATTCACTAGCAAATAGACTTCAACCAATGGATTCAAACTGTTAATGCATTAGAACAACAGATCCATTCCTGTTGTCAATCAAATTCTTCTTATTAGATCCACCTTGCACAATCAAAACCACAATTATCTACTCAAAGTATTTAACCATTTCTTTGAAATAGAACCATGAACAAATAATACAATCTCAAGGAAACTGAGATGACAAATCCAAACATACTTTGTATTATTGAATTCATATGATCTAAAATGTAATAAGTTGGAGACAATTTGAAATTTATGATTTTCTTGCACAAACTGGCTAGTATTTACTCATGAAATCAACAATTACAACTTACAGACTCAAATTATGAATCAAACTCAGCATTTCTCTATCTACCCAACCCATACAGAAATTCAGAACCCTTTACAAATGAGAATAGAAGAGAAGATATATAAGGAAGGAAATCTCCAGGAGTTAACCCATTAAACACACCTAGAAGCCTCATCCACCATTAATCAACAAAATGTAAAGCCTCTCTCTTCTCTCTTCCTTTGCAACAAACTTTTCCTCTATTTTTTCCAATATAAAATTCACCTTTCCTCTGAAACAAAAATCTCCCCACATGAAAAATCTCTCTTCATCTCACCTCTAGAAGTTGAAAAATATATGCCCGTGAAAGCTTTGTTTACTCACTTTTGTTTTGCTATAGCGTCAAATATTCACCCTCAGTAATTAAAGTTTTCCAACTTTAATAACAACCTCTAATTTAAATTCCACTAGGCCCTCTCACTTTACATTTTACATTCAACAAGTAAAATATTCACACTTTGCATTTTAAAATATCCTACCTATGCTACAAAATATTTTACCCCCGTGCCACTTCACGTGCACAAAATATTTTAAATATTTCATTTAAAACATTTATCCCTAGAAAATCTCCTTGGGAAAAAATTAATTTTACCCGTGCCCCTAATGTTTTTAAATATTTCATTTAAAACATTCACCCATAGGATTTTTTGTGGTTTCACTTTATAAAAAGTCAAAACATTAATATATATATATATCATCAAGCAACAAAACTTTACCAACCATTTTTAAAAAAATCAATTGGGCCTATTTAAAGTCTTCACTTTATATTCTAAGCTCATACCATTTAAAATACAATGGCTTTTGGTATTACGAGGCCTCCTTTTTAAAAAATCTTTACTAGTGCATTTAAAAACCAAGAGACCCTGAGCCCACACAAGCTCCTTCATCGCAAACCTCTCCCCTGATGTCATCCTCCTCTCACGAGGTTAGAGAGATTTTTCCACATGGACTTGCTTCACATTGGCCTTTGATTATGTTTTCTTGCCCTAATCATCCTCCATTTGTTTGGTAACCCGTTTCCTTTGACCATGGTGGCAAAGCATTTCAATTGCAAGTTTTGATACCTCCTTCATTGTTGGCACAAGTTATTCATTGTGCAACTTCAATGCTTTCCTTTACTCAACAATGGTGCCCAAATAAAACCCTTATGTTCACACAGGTAGGGAGAATGATGAGAACATTTGTGGAATTTGGCCTTACATCTATTGAATACATTTGCTTAAAAGTATATAAGATTGTTCTTTGAATCCATCATTTTCTTCATATTTGGCTCAAGCTTTCCTTAATAGTTTCTAAGGCGTTTCTAAGAAATCCATTTTATGTATATTTTGCATTCGTGGTATTACATAGATTGCAAGTCTTGATGGTGCCCTATTTCTACTATGATTTCATATTTTTCTTGCAAGATCAAATCGACCCATTCCCTAATGAGAATGGTTTCCTTTAATGCTTCTTTTTCTTTATACCATGGCTGCCCTATGCATTATACCATCAATGATCAGCGCCCACATAACCATACAGTTCTCTAGTCTCAATCCCTTCAATTTGTGAAATGGCATCCCATTCAGTGGGTGTGGCTGCCCCACACTAAAATCTTCTCAAATAGTTTTGATCACTTCAACTGCAAGCACTCATTTCCATTTTATTGCATTAGTTTGGAAATTTCTAAATCTTTTTCAACAAATCGGCATTTACTTCAATTCATTGATACCGTGCAACCTTTTCATCCCATTAGATGACTTTTCTTTGGAGCCTTCTATCAAATATTTCTCAAAACCTCTCCTTCATACCATTTTATGTTTCCAGGAAAACAAAAAATACTTGATGAGTGTTTTGTCCCTCCTTAAAACACAATCCCCATCCATTGACATTACCATTAATCAAACATATAAAAGCTTAAGTTGTGGCTACTCAATAACATGTCCTTTTGAACTGGCAATACATGGTGCATTCATAGGTGTGAGAACAAAACAAGGCTATCATCATGATGAATGTTAGTAATCAATTTTGATTTCCTCAACTTCCATTTTTCTTTTCCATATTCCCAAACTTAGCCCACAACCTTCACATTGTACATTGTCAAGATCATTGGTTGCTTATCAATTCCCTTCTATCAAAATTGCATTTCTAATGAAAACTTGTGAATGTGACATTTCATCGAGGCATTAAATCAGATATTTAATACAATGTTTATGCTTCCATATTTGCATGCACCTTTACCAGGTGGCTCTAGAATCACCTTGGGAAATCTGTCAAACAATCTCTTGGAGCCATAAAAACTTACAAACATGTAGAAATTTGATGCAATAATAGAGTGCAAAAGATGGTTCAGAAAAAGAGA
Source organism: Sequoia sempervirens (assembly GCA_007258455.2). Classification (NCBI taxonomy): domain Eukaryota; kingdom Viridiplantae; phylum Streptophyta; class Pinopsida; order Cupressales; family Cupressaceae; genus Sequoia; species Sequoia sempervirens. Next base: position 15,607 of record VDFB02059121.1, read on the forward strand.
TCTTTGGGTGAAATATATTCACTGTCAAAGTTGTGAGCAGTCAAACTTTCTGAAGCTGCACTTGTTCAGAACCAATTAAAACTCATCAAATCAAATTTTGAGAGGTTTCCACTGGAGGCATTAAATCATTTAGGTACACTGAGCATGTGTGCAAGAGGACTTTCTTTAAATCATCAATCTTCATGAGATATTGAAGGTCAACATTGGCCAACTTGAAATGTTTTAGAAAATGCAGGTGCAAAACTGAATAAATTGCATTTTCTTTCGGCCTGGTCAAAATAGTAGATCAAATCATGGGGCTTTGAAATTATACAGGGTGTTATATTCCCCTAAGACTTAATATATATTATGATATTGAAAATAGGGATGTTAATATTGTTATTATAACTATTTTTCATATGAACATGAAATGATGGATCAAATAATTTTTTTTATCTTTGCAATAGTAAATGTGAATGTGAATGGGTACTAAACATACGAAGGTATTTGATGATAATGATGATGAAATTACATGTAATTTGAATTAATGCATCAAGAATGGTCTAACTCTAGTTTCTTGTGTCGAGTGGTTGCAAGATCGACACCGCACAAAGAAAAAGTGACTATCATCAGGGAGAGGACATGATTGACAAGGATTAACCGTCATCAAACTTTGAGAAGCATATGACATGAAACGACAAAACCTTGGCCTAGGAATAATATAATATAATATGGATGATGTTTAATTTAGTTTAGATATAAAACTCTTGCCCTAAAAGATACTTCAACTATCAATTAAGAAATGTTTAATATTGATTAATAAATTAGATTGAATAGTGAATCTAAAATAAATATATATAATATATATAATAAAAATAAGTTTGAATGTCGACACTATTTAAAAGTGTGATAAATAATAAAAAGTGTGTTATATCAAATATTCCAAAACCCACTATTGGGAAAAAAAATTTCTTGCGGGCGTAGGCCATGGAATTAAGAAGAAATCCCTCCACCAACATCGTGCTCGGGTGGAAATGCCTGGAAAACAAGAAGACACGATGGTGGATTCAGAGGGGAGATATTTTATGCATTTGTCTCTTCATCAAAAATTCATTCAACTTTGCATTCACATTCTTTCATCTCTACCTACATTCTTCAAAAGATGGAAAAAAATTTTGCACGATTGTAATCTTTGTGTTTTTCATTCCACTAGGGCTTCGTTTCTCATTCGTCATTTTCTATCTGTTGAAAAATCTACCAGTATATTTCTGAATTTGATAACTTTATGAGCGACTCTCTTCCATCGTCAGCCTCCAGCCAGTTTTGGGTTTCCACTTGAATTGAGCTGAGCCAGAATCTGTGGTCTATAGTAGTGATTAATCCAACAAGGAGTCTGCTTATTCTTCAAGCCTCTAATTCTATTGCCAGGCACATTTTGATTACTTACCTAACAATTTTCTTCAATAATACGTGATATTCAAATTTGTAAAATGCAATCTACTTCGAATGAGTTGAATATGGAAGTCTAAGATTTTGTTTAGGTTATTTCCTTCATCAAAATGACATTGTCTTTAATCATTTTCATTTTAAAACTTTATTGCTCTATGTTTGTATGAATTCCTATATAGAGTCCTGCAACCCTTTTTCTCTATTAATTATGTCGACTGAATTCATCTTACCTTAGAAAGGTCTTAGGAAGAATCTGGAATAGCTTATCACTATTTATAAACCTCCTTTTCCTTGCAAATCCTTCAACAAGCTAAACATCCAACCTTGGAAAACATTTTCATTACATATGTTCTGGAAATACACTAGTCTCCACCATGTAGTAGCTACATTATTCTCAGTATGAAATCACTCCCTTACCCTGCTCTTAGTCTTTTAGTGCACTGCCTACATAACATTGTTGTATGGAACACTTGAACCTGTGCATAGCTAGAACCTTGCAATCTCTTCCGTATTTTTTGGAATGATCATAAAAGGCATGCTTACCCTGATCTTGAACTATTATGGATCCCAATTTGGTACTGCTAAACTAATTAGAATGCCATTCCTTTTTCTTTAAAATATCTGCTAACTTCTTAATTAAAAGATCCAAAACAAATTTAAAAATACATGGTAAGAACATGAACTAAGAGCCATTTTTCAACAATGATTCATGTATTATGAAACCAGTTCTTGAATAGTCATGTCGAGCAAGGGTGTGTGTTGACGACATAATAGTGCCAGAGGCATCGACACAATAGTGCCAGAGAGACCAACATAGTGGTTCCAGGAATAGTTAAAAATCCTTGGCCAAGGTAGAAGCCAGTTAGGCAATGCCAGCATTCATGATCCAAATAAACTCTGGTTAGAATGATTATTCTGGTAGGAGAAACCTACAAAGGAAGGATTGACCAACAGTATAGGTTCATGTACACCAAGATCAAAGACAAGATAACAATTGATTGTTGTCAATTGACCTTGAGAAGGGTTAGGTTCTTTAAAGAACATGGGAAGACTAGAAGGTCTTGGTTGGGTGGTAAAGCCCCTAATGATAATTCCTTTTTCCTCACTGATATTGCAACACAATTTGAAGATGGCAAAAAAAATAACAATTATTATTTCTTCCTATTAACTACAAGTATATGTTCTGGTTATTTTCTTTTCTATAAGTTAGTTACTCATTTACAATAAATGTTCATTGAATAATTTTGCAAACGTTGTTTTTAGATTAATCAATTGTTTGCTTCTGTTGAAAAGATGAAATCTAAATGTTGTGTTTTTCTTTTAAGTAAACCCTAGAATGACAGTTATTCCATTATGAATATTTGAGAAACTGTTAGAAGTTCCTCTTCCAATGAATTTGTATCTTTAAAAAAAAATAGTTAAATCTTGTTAGTAAATGGAAATAAAAGAAAAAGCCTAGTTCCCGTGAAATCCAATTAGTTATAAATCAATTGAAGGTAGTTGACAGTTAACTTTTGTAAACCGTAGATCTGGTAGGTTGTTACACAGGGGAGTACATTTATGTATGGAGAATGGAGAGAAAAAATCCTTTTGTCTTGAAGATAATCCATTTGTGGAATGCAAGCTCGAACAGGAGGCTACTTTGCAGAACTAAAAGTTCTCAAACAACAAAATAGTGACAAAACCCTCTAGCTTCGCTTTTAAAAAACCTATCAAAATTCATCATGGGAAGCTAAAAATTGACATTCCTGCTCACATATGTCACATGAGTGGGTCCACAAAGGGGTTTTGCACGAAAATCAACAGACACCAAATTATGACCCTCCAAAGTAGGTCATTTAGACAAATTTTTCAAGTGCACTTATGAGAGTGCAAAGGCAAATTTTTTAATATGGGCACTTCAAATTTGCAAAATTTGATAGTCTCAATAGTGGCTCTGACTCAAGATGTATGCCCCCTATGGGCATAGAAAGAATCTAGATCTTTGGGCAGTAGACCAAATGTTGAGTCCATTGGGTGTTTTGAAACTACTCCTTTATTCAACCTCTTTTTCAACTTCACTTGGTGACTTCGTGCCACCAAATGAAAAGGGGAGTCAATTATTACCTCTTTCAAACACCAATCTGATACAAGAACAGATCTCCCTCAACTCATGCTTTCCTCCGTCATACCACAACAATATGAGTGACTACACTTCTGCAAACACAAGTATCAAGCTACCTTTGTGCAAGTGGAAACTTTCTCTTTGTTTGGATTTGTCATCAAGTGGCATCCAAATTACATAGGCCACATCATTGCCACTCTCTTCATTTTTTGATTTTGTATCAAACGGCCACATATGAGGATAGTGATCAAGACCACATGAATACACAGTCTTATTAATATCATTAACACCCTCATAATGATCATGTTCAAAGGAGATATCATGGATGAAAAACAACGTGTGATCCTCTTGTGTGTTGAGAAAAGATTGCTCACGCATCTATAAATCCTTTAGCTAAATTGTATCACAAGTTAGTTTACCATCATCCCAACACCACATCCCAAACACATTATCATGTGTTTCAAGATTCTAAAAATTAGGTTTATCAACACCAAAAGTACTTTCATCTTCATTCAAATCATGGCATTCAGCAAAAATGTCAACATCCAATGCATAAGTAGTGTTTTCCATCTCATATTCACACATGATGTCAATTCCATTCTCCAGACCACTATGCAATTCCATATTGGATGTCTCAAATAAAGATTCAGACAATTCAAAATTTAAACCTGAGCCAAAACTTTCACGTTGATTTTTCATAACATGTTCACTGTCTGAATCATTTTGAATACTATCACTTTCAAGATTAACAGGGTCAACAAAAAGACTTGCATGTGCACTAGTAACTTCATGTGCACTTTCAGCTGATAGGCATATTGACCCATGTGCCAAAGATTGTGTGTTATCTAAAAATTATTCATTAACAATAGAGCTAGGACCTTCATTTTCTTTCACATTAATGTATTCCTCACTCAAAACAAACATGTCCATTTGCACATTGTAAAGACAGGAAAGATCATCAAAGAAAGAACCATATTCAATTTCATACTGACTAACATCATGCCCATTATTATTTGCATTATATGGCTACTCCACACATTGATCAAAAGGTCTTGCAATGTCAACACAAACTAAAAATCCATCAAATTTTTTCACATTATCTATGGGGAATAATGCATAAATTTGATCATTCAATAATGAACTCCTTCCTTCATCAATATGCACCTCATCATCCTTTTTAGATATAACTGACATCTCCATCTTTGCTTCACACAAACAATCATGAACAACAAAGACATAATTACGTTCATCAACATCTTCATCATTTCTAGCTCTATGTTCAAGATCAGCATATTGAACACACACATGCTTATCTTCGAATTCTTCATTATTCATAGAATTGACATACTTCATTGACAAAGAACCCGAATTACATTCCAAGTTTACATCAAATGCAATTGGATCATTCACTTGTGGACCAATGATTTCATCAATATTCATATCATTACATCCTTTAGGTGAAGAGAGTACCTCTAGATCATCCTTATAGGAGCACTCATAATCATCATAAGAGAAATCAATTTGGCCGACATTGTAATCATTAACACAAGAAGACTCATCACTACATAAACCATGCTCAAATTTTGTAGAATGCATGCTTGAACTTCCATCTTCAATGTCTTGATCATGGATTTGTGATGAGAGATCATCAACATTAGCATTATTTTCACTGACCAAAACATGACATGGAATGATGTCTTGCATCTCTTTGATATCTTCATCACACAAGATATTACAAGAGGAACTTTCATGCATATCCTTTTTGTCATCATACGACATATCTTCATCTTCATCACTATTGCACGGATCTGCACATGTGTTGATTGTGAGCTAATTACAATCAACATCCTCATTCATACAACACATATCTTCATTTTTTGACATACACTTTTCTTTTTTGTGTATCATGTTATGATTTTTCTCAATAAGACAACTACTATCTTCATTTTGAGACATCACATTTTGTGCATAAGTATGTTGGGCTCCCTCAATAATCTTTATCCAATCAAGTACTTGATCCAAACTATGAGGCTTCAACCCCTTTGGCAAAGTACTCAGCCTAGACTCATATATTTCACAAACAAATTAATGCACACTGAATCCTTAGGTCTAAAATTTATGGGGACTTTCCAAAAGGCATCCAAAAACCTTGAGAACAAATCATGTCGTGATTCTGCTTTGCACCTTTTCATTTTAGACAATCCTTGAACAAGAGATGATTGATCAATCATTGCTCAAATTTTGATGATATTTAACATGGAGCTCACTATGATCTGTATGTTGTGATGATGGAAACATTGGAATAGTAGTAGCATTACCATTATGACAAGCACTTCTATTATCTAATCCATGAGTTCTATTTACATGAGATGTGTTAGGATGACCAACACTTACACCCCTATGTCCTTTCATCATTGAGTATCTCAAATTGTTCTCAATATCTATAGCAATTTGATATGCTCGGTGTAGGATTGTGGGCTCTTTATCCCTTAATAGATAACTCATATTTTTGTCAAATTCTCCTAAGTACACGACCAAACATTCAATGTCATTTTGTTTTATGCTTTCACGGATCTCTCTTATTATCTTTGAAAATATGAGATTAAAAGAGGGGACTAACTCTTCTCCTTTCTCCATGTTCATGAACCTTTTTCTTATTAAGACTAGATCAATCCTTTCACCAAAGTGCTCCATGAACACCACTTTGAACTCCTCCCAAGAATAGATAGAGAATGTTGGTAAATGAGAGAACCAATCTCTTGCATCTCCTCTTAAGGACTGAACAAATAGTCTCATCATCACATTTTCGTGATCTACCTCATAGTCATCCGTCGCATTACTAAAATCTTGCAAATGTTTATTTGTTGATTCAGATCTATCACCAATGAAACTTGGAAATTTATCTCTAACCTTAGCTGGAATGACATTTGGGTAACCATAGATCCCACTAAAATTGATGGCTCTATACCTTTCAGTGCTAAAATTTCTTTGAAAATCTAGCTACAGCTGATCACAAACCATGGTTGCACTAGGAACCATATAGGGATGCATACATTGATGCATTTTGACATACCTCTTTCAAAATTCAAATATCAACTCTACAATTGATCATTCATTGCCCTATTTCTAACTTTCATCATGATCTTAGAATACTACAATGCATAATTCAAATGAATCTAAGCCTAAGATCTATTTAGTGGGAAAAATTCAAAAACAACCATACTTTCAATAGAATACATAGGCTATAAATTACAATTCAGAAGTATGCAAACTCAATTCTACTATACTTTTCCCTTTCTTAGTGTTAATTCACTCAATAGGAAACCAATTTTTTTCCTAAGATGTTCAAATATGGTTTTCACACATAAGTTTCTTGAAAACCAAAAGTGAAGAATACCTGGAAACATTGCAACTATTGCAAATTTTCTTTCTAACTGGAAATATTGTAGATCTAAAACTGCATTCATATATTCATCAGGTTCTTTTGATAGAGTTTCCACCTTTCTTCATAGAGGACTGAACTTCAAACAACATGAAGTTCTTTCATAGATAAATTTATTTTTGAGTTTCTTTCACTAGCAGAGCACCACAAATCATGAAATCTTCAAGTTCACTGCAACAAATTCTTTCTCTAGGTTTGAATTCCTTCAATATTTGAACCAAATTCAGAATGGAAAATAATATGACTCTATGAAAACTTAAATGACTCTTAAGGCTAGATTCTTCAATCAAAATTTTCTCAAATTCTCCCCAGTAGAGTTGCCATTTTGTTGGTGTTCCAAATCAATCAGTCCAATGAATCCTATAGACTAGACACTTTCTAATGATCAGACTCAATGGTGGATTTGGCCAACTCACAAGATTCAATCAAAGACTGAAATCTCCTAGACTTTTGGCTCTATAGGACCAAGGTGGGTAAACCTATACAATGCCCAAAGACTTAATTCACTTATGCACAAACATTGCTTTTTATAGCAGATAATTCCCAATTCAATTACACCAAAGAAAGTACTAACAACATCAAATCTGGCTAAATTCTTGGTATATCAACACTCACTCAGCAATTGGGAAGTAGAACTCAACACTAAACCTCAACCAAACAACAAGGATTTAAAATGATTTTGAATTTAAATTGTTTCTGAAATGCATTAAGCTAAATGACATATTAGTGCCTAATTTTGGGCCAGGGAGTCAAATTCATAAAGAGAATTCATCAACAAATAGACTTCAACCAATGAATTCAAACTATTAATGCATTACACCAACAGATCCACTCCTGTTGTCAATCAAATTCTTCTTATCAAATCCACCTTGTACAATCAAAACCACAATTATCTTCTCAAAGTATTTAACCATTTCTTTGAAATAGAACCATGAACAAATAATACAATCTCAAGGAAATTGAGATGACAAATCCAAACATACTTTGTATTATTGAATTCATATTGATCTAAAATGTATAAAGTTGGAGACAATTTGATGACATTTATGATTTTCTTGCACAAACTGACTGATATTTACTCATGAAATTAGTAATTACAACTTATAGACTCAAATTATGAATCAAACTCAGCATTTCTCTATCTACCCAACCCATACAGAAATTCAAAACCCTTTACAAATGAGAATAGAAGAGAAGATATAGAAGGAAGGAAAGCTCCAAGAGTTAATCCATTGAAGACACCTAGAAGCCTCATCCACCGTTAATCACCGTTAATCAACAAAATGTAAAGCCTCTCTCTTCTCTCTTCCTTTGCAACACACTTTGCCTCTATTTTTTCCAATAGAAAATTCACCTTTTTTCTGAAACAAAAATCTCCCCACGTGAAAAATCTCTCTTCATTTTACCTCTGGAAGTTGAAAAATATATGCCTATGAAAGCTTTGTTTACTCTCTTTTGTTTTGTTGTAGCATCAAATATTCACCCTTAGTATTAAAAGTTTTCCAGCTTTAATAACAACTTCTAATTTGATCTCCATTGGGCCCTTTCACTTTATAGTTTACATTTAGCAAGTAAAATATTCTCACTTTGCATTTTAAAATATCCTGCCTGTGCTGCAAAATATTTTACCCTTGTGCCATTTCACGTGCACAAAATATTTTAAATACTTCATTTAAAGCATTTATCCCTAGAAAATCTCCTTGGGGAAAAAATAATTTTACCCGTGCCCCTAATATTTTTAAATCTTTCATTTAAAACATTCACCCATAGGCTTTTTGTGGTTTCACTTTACAAAAAGTGAAAACATTAAAAAATATATATATCATCAAGTAACAAAACTTTACCCACAATTTTAAACAAAATCAATCAAGCCTATTTAAAGTCTTCACTTTATATTCTATGCTCATGCCATTTAAAATACAGTGGCTTTTAGTATTTATGGGGTCTCCTTTTTTAAAAATCTTTACTAGTGCATTTAAAAACTAGGAGACCTCGGGCCCACCCAAGCTCCTTCATCGCAAGCCTCACGGGCCTCTCCCCTGATGTCATCCTCCTCTTGCGAGGTAGGGAAATTTCACCACGTGGACTTGCTTCACATTGGCCATTGATTGTGTTTTCTTTCCCTAATCCTCCTCCATTCGTTCTGCAACATGTTTCCTCTTACCATGGTGACAAAGCATTTCAGCTACAAGTTTTGATACCTCCTTCATTGTGGGTGAAAACTATCTATTGTGCAACTTCAATGGTTTCCTTTGCTCAACAATGGCACCCAAATCAAACCCTACTATTCACACAGGAAAGGAGAATGATGAGAACATTTGTAGAATTCGGCCTTACATCTGTCGAATGCATTTGCTTAAAAGTATTTAAGACTTTTCATTGAATCCATCATTTTCCTCATATTTGGCTTGAGCTTTTCTTAATAGTTTTTGAGGAATTTCCAACAAATCCATTTTATGTATATTTTGCATTTGTGGTATTGCACAAATTGCAAGTCTTGATGACGCCCTGTTTCTACTCTGACTTCATATTTCTCTTACAAGATCAAATCAACCCATTCCCTAATGAGAATGGTTTCCTTTAATATTTCTTTTGCTTCATACCATGGCTACTCTATGCATTATACCATCACTGATCAACACCCACATAATCATATAGTTCTTTAGTCTTGAGCCCTTCAATTTGTGAAATGGTGTCCCATTCAGTGGGTGTGGCTACCCCACACTAAAATCTTCTCGAACAGTTTTGATCACTTCAACTGCAAGCACTCGCTGCCATTTTATTGCATTAGTTTGGAAATTTCTAAATCTTTTTCAGCAAATCGGCTTTGTGCTTTTGCTTCAATTCACTGATACCGTGCAACCTTTAGATCCCATTAGATGAATTTTCTTTGGAGCCTTCTATCAAACAGTTCTCAAAACCTCTCCAAGTCATGCCTTTTTATGTTGCCATGAAAACACACAATACTTGATGAGTGTTTTTTCCCTCCTTAAAACACAATCCCCATCCATCGACATTACCATTAATCAAGCAACATATAAAATCTTAAGTCATGACTGCTCAATAACATGTCCTTTTTGAACCAACAATACATGGTGCATTCACAGGTGTGAGAACAAAATAGGGTTTTCATCATGATGAATGTGAGGAATCAATTTTGATTTCCTCAACTTCCATTTCGCCTGTCCATATTCCCAAACTTAGCTCGCAGCCTTCACATTGTAAGATGTTAGGATCATTGGTTGCTTATCAATTCCCTTCTATCAAAATTGCATTTCTAATGAAAACTTGTGAAAGTGACATTTCATTGAGGCATTAAATCAAATATTTCATAAAATGTTTATGCTTCCATATTTGCATGCACCTTTACTAGGTTTCAAATATTGATTTATCCAACAAAGGTTCTCTTAGTTTTAGCTTGAACAATTCCCTCCTTTCAAAGCTTTTACTCCATTTTGACTGTCCCCTTTATGATATCGATACCCATAAGTTCATACTTCTGACTTTGAGAGACTATATTTCAACATGAACTCTTACTATCTTGACTCACAATATTCCCACAATAATGTATGAATGCCCTTACAAGCTCAAAACTGTGTAAAGCATGTTGAGTCCCCATGTAGGCCTAACTAAAAAAAAAATGTTTTCAAACAAATTTTCTCCTTGAATTGATCTAAGGAAACTTCTGAATGCTTCTAAAGTGAAACAATAAATTGGGTTATCATTAAAACTTGCTTTCAGACATTTTTGCAGAATGGTCAAAACTGGTCAAGTTGGCTCTAGAATCACCTTGGGAAATCAATCAAATGATCTCTTGGAGTCATAAAAACTTACAAACATGTAGAAATTTGATCCAAGAATGGAGTAAAAAAATGGTTCGGAAAAAGAGATCTCGAGGTGAAATATATTCACTATCAAAATTGCTCAGTTAGACTTTCTAAAACTGCACTTGTTAGAACCAATTAAAACTCATCATATCACCAATTTGAAAAAATATCAAATCAACTTTTGAGAGACTGCCACTAGTAAATCATTTAGGTACATCGAGAACGTATGCAAGAGTACTTTCATTCAATCATCAATCTTCACAAGATATTGACAGTCAAAGTTGGCCAGCTTGAAATGTTTCAAAAAATGCAGGTACAAAATTGAATAAATTGCATTTTCTTTTTGCCTAGTAAAAATATCAAGTCAAATCACGAGGCTATGAAATTGGACGGGGGAGTACATTTATGTATGGAGAACGAAGAGCAACAATCCTTTTGTCTTGACGATCATCCATTTGTGAAATGCAAGCTCAAACAAGAGACTACTTTGCAGAACTGAAAGTTCTCAAACAACAAAATAGTGCCAAAACCCTCTAGCTTCGTTTTTCAAAACCCTATCAAAACGAATCATGAGAAGCTGAAAATTGACATTCCTACTCATATATGTCATATGAGTGGGTCCACAAAGAATTTTTGCACAAAAATCAAGAAGCACCAAATTATGACCCTCCAAAGTAGGTCATTTAGGTAGTTTTTCAAGTGCACTTTTGAGAGTGTAGAGGCAAATTTTTCAATATGGGCACTTCAAATTTACAAAAGTTGACAGTCCCAACAAATCCAGTAATGAAAACAACATCCCTTTGTCTCATAGTCACATGACAATTTAGTTTTTCAATTGAAAATCCAATTCACCATTACACCAAAACGATGAAAACAAATTTGAATTCCTATCCCAATTTATCATAGGCATATGCTTTTATTCATATTTACAATTTCTCCACCTTCCATTCCATTCCATTTCCATTCCTCCACCACCACAAACTCCATAGTCCATCTGATCCCTCCATTTATTCCTCAAGATTTTGCTCTCTTTGCAGGCCTCTACCTTGTATCTACTCCTTCCTGTGCCCGCCAGTCTCATTTTAGCAATCATTCCTTTTTATCTTTGCTTGCAGCCCCTTTTGCTACCTTTTTACTTGAGCACCCCCCCTTCCTTCACCAAATCCACTCTTTTTTCTTTGTGGCGCAACCCTCTCTTGAAACTCACTTCTTAATTTTTGTGGAAGTTATTCCTCTCCCGCAGGAAGCAACTAGGTCTTTGTTTTTTCTGCTTTGATTCACAGCAAAAAGGCCTACATACAATTGTGCAACCCCTATCTTATATTCTTCTCTGAGTTCACTCTTCTATATGTGGCATAGCCTATATCTGGCTCTTTTCAATCTCAATTCTCTGAATCTTTCTCCTACCACCATGTCTTATCCTCTCCCCATCGGCCTTTTTTAAAACACTCTTCTTGCATTTTTAATTATCTAATAACATATCGCCTTTCCATCTCCCCATCTACATTTTGATATCATCATTCATGCTGCCTCTTCTACGGTGGGATGTCTTTTTTATTCTCCTCTATATTTGCGGCCCCCTTATTTATTTTTAATTGCTTTCTTTTTAAACTTATTGGTCAGAAGTTTCTTCACTTCATCGACTCCAAGCTATTCTCCTTTCTCAAATTTTTTCCCTTCCTTTGTTTTACCGTCCCCCAAATCTCAATGAATATGAAAAGGTAGCACTAAATATTAAATTCAAGATTTTAATGGCTGTGTTTTTGAAGGTGACAAACTCCTAAAAGGAAAAGAAGTTTGAAACTTAAATGTCTTCAAAATTTCTCTAGACTGGTAATAAGCATTTTAGATGGCATTCAATCAAACAATTTATGCTTCCACATTTTCTTAAAAGATTTATGCCTCCATGTCTTGAAATTTAAGAGGTTTAGGCACTGAATTGAAACAAGAGAAGACCAAACTCAAATGAACAAAAATTGAAAACAAACTAAATTATGTTTTTGGTTGGTACTGATTGCTCATTCACCCAAGTGCTCCTACACCAGAAAACCTCATAGATATAATGCTTGTCCAATCTTAAGAGCATACACCCTTGCTTGTTCCTAATCAATATGTTATCAAGATCATACTTTTTGGTTATGACACTAATTACGTAAACATTAACAAAATATTTGGCACAACCAAATTTCTAGATCAATACTCCAATGGTTTGAAATAGGCCTATTTGACTAACTCTTTTGTTATCCATACTCAAACAAATTACATCCTTGAGAAGGAATGATTGCATCTCTTACTGCACTTTCTCTATCTATTAACATGTCTATGAGAAAAACAACCAATTGAGAATTATTTTCTCTCTTTGTTGACCTAGGAAATTGATTTATAATATCCTCATTTCAACCCCTCTTTAACATTTTATCTTGTGAATTAGACTGACTTATATTTATGATTTCCTTGAATGGTTAAGGTTTCACAAAGTTCAAAAATATTATAGGATTTGTAACTTAGAAAATGTTTTGAAAAAATTTTATAACCCTATAATTTGACTCCTTTACAATCTAAGAACAAATTTCAATACTTAATTGAATATTTTTTACTTGTTCGTTGTTAGTTTCTTGAAACCCGAGTTTGTGGTTGTAAGTGTTTAAACTACTTCAAATTATGCAAATTACTCTATGCAATACTCGGTTAGATGCTTTCAATAATGAATTGATTTTCCTTTAATCAAAATCCTTTATGATTATGGTAGAAATCTATCGTTTCTCACAGTTATGGCATATACAAGCAAACAAAGTATTCACAACTATCCATTTGTTCGTCTAAAAAAATGTTATCCATTTGTTCAATTTTGAATTTGGATCGTAGATTTGATTTGGCATGAAAGATCAATGGCTATCACATGGCAATTTCCCATCACAAAAACCATTTAAATTACCTTTTGTGAAGTCATGATACAAAGAAACTTTGCAACGCAATAGAGAATTTACATGTCGCTCTGGGTCATCTTTGCAGGGATATAAGTCAATAATTATCCTCAATTTCTAATTGGTGGAGTCATGAAATTTTCACATTAAGTAACCTCCTAGGATAAAATGGAATTATATTTAGAATAGCTCTTTATTAATTCTCCTTTTTCTTTTTATTTTCTTCTGTTAAATTTATATTCTTTGTATTATTATTTGTCTTCATAAATTTCTTTCATTTTCTTATTAATTTTTAGATTTTTTTTTTGTCATTGTTTTCCTTTGCTTTTATATATTTGTTGTCTCCTTTTATTATTACCTTTATTCTTGTTTCATTAATTTATATTAGTTTTTCAACTTATGAAGACACATAATAATATAAAGAAAGATATTGACATATATTGCTATATGTCTTCATATAGCAACATGTCTTTACATTATATGTCTTCATAAGTTTCTTTCAATTTCTTAATTATTTGTCTCTTCCTGTGATCTCTTCTTAATTCTTTTTATTATTATTTGTTTTCATTAATTTCTTTCTTTTTCTTAATAATTTATTTATCACTATCATTTGTATATTTCTTTATTTTGCTTTTATTTATTGGTTGCCTTCATATATGAATAGCTTTATTCTTTTTGCATAAAAATTTCTTTAATATTTAAATTTATGAAGACATATAATAATATAAGAATGATGACATTTATTGCTATATGTCTTCATAAATTTCTTTCAATTTTTTATTTATTTGTCTTCTTAAATTTCTTTCATTTCCTTAATAATTTATATATTATTTTTATTTGACTTTTTTTCTCTTTTAGTTATTAGTTGCCTTTATTTATTATTAGCTTTATTCTCTTTTCATAAATTTATTTTATTTTTTAAATTTATGAAGACATACAATAATATAAAGAAAGATATTGACATATATTGCTATATGTCTTCATATAGCAATATATGTCTTTATACTATTTTATGTCTTCATAAATTTCTTTCTATTTCTTAATTATTGGTCTCTCCCTCTAATCTTTTCTTTTATTCTTAGATTTCTCAAGATTGGTTATATTTGTGTCAATGCATGTATTTTCTCTCTTTTCGTTTTCTTTTCATTAGTTTAATTTATATTCTTTATGTTATTTTATGTCTTCTCAATTTCTTTCAATTTTATTTTAATTTTTTTTAAGAAAAAGACACACACACACACACACATATATATATATATAACATGATCAATTCATATAATCCCTTATCAACAACTATTTGCAGATATGCTGATAGTAATTGAAAATTCAGCTTAAAATGTCCAAATCAACTTTTGTAATCATCTCCTTTATACCTGCTACTAGAAACATTCATACATCTACTACAACATCCTTATAACTACTACCATAAACCTATACATATAATTTAAAGTTTCATACACCCATAGCAAAACAAAACTAACTAGTCTTGAAACTTCAAACAATTTTACCATAAAACCATCCTGAATTGAATTTTCATCTTGAAACTCCAACTTCTCAGTCAGTTGTAATCCTCATTCAAACATATTTCTTCGACCAGCAGAGAAAGTAGAAGATTGCAGGGCACGACCCATTCTAACACTTGGAAATTTAAGGTTCATTGACACACTACCTAGAGTCCTAACATTGGAAGAAGTCTGAGGTTGATGAAAATCCCGTGCCGGTGAAGGAACTCGAAGCTGCAGACCCAACTGTAAACGAGGGACTGAAACTGGTGGAACATGCGCTTGTAAATAGTTAAGAGCATAAAATTTTTCTCTTGTATTGACCTCCATAACTGTGCATAGCCAGTGTCGATACTTTCTTAGCACCCTTAGAAGGATATTCTCATTCTTATGTTGAATAGCTAGTCTAAGAGCATCATAAAGTTCAATTCAAACCCTTGTCGATGCTACACAAAGCCTCTAGGAAAAAGACCAGCAATATATCCTTGACTAGAAAATAGATTGTATGCTTGTATGGATTTTAGAACGGAATTCTCAAGCACATATTGAAATTTGACATATTTCTTGACCAATTCCTTAATTTTGGTTAAAGACTAAACTAAGTCCATAGCATTAGACAAGAAGATTAAGATCACCTGAGACGGGAAAAGTAGTCGACAAGCTTTTGCACTGGTAACATCAACCCCTAGCAGTGTGTGAATGCAATCTTCAACCCTTTGACAATCCATTTTAAACACGAGCTTCAAAGAATCTTGAGTCAAGTAACCTTCAAAAGGCCTCTCCCATGGCTTTACTGGTAGAAACTCCCAAAAATTCCATGGGCGAAATGCCATTTCTCACCTATCTTGACTGGAAAAAACCAATTAACTAGAATGCACACAGATAGCTTAACAAACACCTTCACTTTGCAAACTCTAAATGAAGAAAAAACTATTATGCAATTCCACTTAAAGCCTGCGTACATAAATGACTCCATGTGGCGTAATGATGAGAGAGAATGCTTAGGGATAAACATTACAAACTAACTCTCCATGAATGTGGTGTAATGTTGGTTCATGTGAATAGATTGTTCAAATATTTGGGACAAAATAAAGAATTTCAAACTTGAATTACCATGTGCCTACAACAGACATGAAACGTTAGGCAAGAAAAAATATAATCTTGAAGTGATCGGCCTGAAATATTCACATGATTTCTAGCATAAGCAAATGAACAAATGAAGTCCTTCGAACATGGTCGTACTCCCAGCTAAGCATCCAGTAAATCATTAATTGGACAACTTGAATGGCACATGCTAAGCATCCAGTAAATCATTAATTGGACAACTTGAATGGCACATGTTTGAAATCAAAACACATGTTGAATATGCTTGGAAAAGAAGCTGACGGCTTGAAGTGGGAGATGAAAGGTTTAAAATCATTACACATTAATCTCCAGATTACAGTGACCTTGATGGGCCATTTCAGATCAATCAAGTCACTTCTCTAGTAGAAAATATCATCACATTTAACATGTAAGCTAGAGTTGCCAAAATGAACCTTTTGACCATGTAACAACCATGTAATTTGCCCAGACAATTAGGTTGAAATAAATTGATCTTCTTTAAATATCTCTTCAAGTTGAGGGAAGCGATCCAAATCTTGACTATTTTTAATGGCAATTATATCCTGATGGTCATAAGCCAAATTATCCAACCCATCTGCTAGTTTATTACCCTCTCTATAAGTATGAGAGAGGCGAATATCTTCAAATGAAGTTAATAAATCCCAAATTTTTTGAAGAACATATTTTATTCTCCAATTGTAGATTCACTTCAACTTACATGCATTAATTATCAAAAGCGAGTCACCTTCCACATGAAGCTTTTTAATAGTAAGATCTTTTGCCAAGGACACACCTGCTAATAAAGCATGAAATTCTACCATGTTATTTGTGCAAGAAGTTAAATTAATTTCCTTTGCTCCTACCAAGAAACCCTTGAAATCCCTTATACAACACCCTGCACCTGAAGTGCTAGGATTTCACTGAGATGCTCCATCAAAATTGAGTTTGAAAAAGGATGGACTTGGTGGTAACCATTTCACCTTATTTCTATCTGCTTTAAGTGAGTTTGGGTGCATTGAAGATCGTTATAGAGGTAGGACAATGTGCTTCCAGTTGTTTAAAATAAAATTATCCCAATTGGAAAATAATGAGGAAGTTGTCTTGAAATTGGCAACATAAGAATTACAAACTTCTAAAACTACCTTCTCAAGCTTTAGCTTAATTCTCTCAACTGAAACAGTTTGATTTCTAAAAATATATTTGTTCCTCTCCAACCAAGTTCACCATATCACCAATGTTGGGGTAACTAACCATATACAAGCAAATAGTGTCAATTTATGAAGAATTGGCTAGCTAGTGAACATCTCCCAAAGAGATTTTGGTAAAGGAAAGGATATGTTCAATTTCCCCATAATAAAACTCCATACTTCATTTGACACTTTACAAGATAGAAAAAGGTGGTCAACTGTTTCATCTTCTTCTTTGCACAAGACACATATGAAGATTCTTGCTATTCCAAACTTCTCTAAATGATCACTTGTAAGTATCCTTTTCTTCAAGGCTAACCATGCAAAGCTACCAACCTTTGGTAATTGGGTAGAGTTCCAACAGAAAGCAAAAGTTCTATGAGACTGAAACTTGGAGGCTTGAGCAATGATTGACTTACACCCTTGTTTTATTGTATAAATACCACTCTTAGAAGGGGCCCACAATAGCTCATCTGAAGAGTTGGAGAGATAAACCTTTCTATTCTTCAAAATATCTGAGAGAATAGCTTTCTATGTATCTAATATAGGAATGTTTGTTAATTCTCTCCATTGAACCAAACCTGTTATTGCATGACAAGAAGAAACATAGTCCTTTAAATGTGCTCTCCAAGTTTGTGAGAGTATGTTTTCAGCTAATTGCATATCCTAATTCAAAGCAAGAGGAGGCAAACCATTCCAAGAATCTCTCCAAAACAATACTTGATCTCCAGAATTAACCTCCCATGAGAGAAAGGGGGTAACAACATCTCTACAAGTGAGTATAAAATCCCACATAACTAAACCTTTTGTGGGGTTAGAGATTGTGAATGTCCTAGATGGATTATCACTATCTAAATATTTAGATTGCATTACCTTACACCACTTTAGGTCTGGTGTCTCGTACATTCTCCAAGCTAGTTTAGCCCCTAGAGCCAAGTTCATTGCAAATAGATTATGAAAGCCTATACCACCGCTTGATTTCTTAGAGCACATATTTTCTAATTAAACTAGTGGAAGCTTTATTTTCCCATCTAGATTTCCTTTCCACAAGAACTCTTTTATAAGTTTTTCAATTTGATGAATAAAACCTTTAGGAGCTTGCAAAACAACCAAAAAAAAAATTGGAATAGATGCCAATATAGACTTAATCAACAAAATTCTACCTAATAAGGTAAGCCATCTTGCCTTCCAAGTTAGAATTCTTGCTCTAATTCTTTCTAAGATCTTATTCCAAAACAATGTCTTATTGGAACCCATAAAAAATGGAATACCCAAATAAGAACAAGGAAGCTCTGCTCTTTGAAAACCTAGAATTGAGACCAACTACCTTGCTATAGCTTCCTTAGTATTAAAGATATAAACTTTTGACTTGGCCGCATTATTTTTCTACCCTGAAACTAAAGAGTACTTTTCTAGCAAAATCTTAACCTGCTTTGCTTCTTGCAAAGAATCCTTACCCAATAACAATGTATCATCTACAAATAGGGAATGAGTAGTCGAAATGTTTGTGTCAGGAATTGCAATCCCCTACCATAAGCCTTGCAAGTGAGCCTTCTTAATTGACCTGCTTAATGCTTCTACCATAAGAATGAATAACATAGGGGACAATGGATCCCCTTGTCTTACTCCTTGAGAAGAACCAAAAAAACCAACAGGAGACCCATTAACAATCACCAAGAATTTTTCTCCTAAGAGGCAAGAAAGAATCCATTTACACCATTTATTACAAAATCCAAACTTCTTTAACACCCAAATAAGAAAATCACAACACACTCTATCATATGCTTTCATCATATCCAACTTAATGATGAAAGAAGGGATGCAAGATTTTTTTATTGAATGTAGAACTTCATGAGAAAATATAGCATCCTCAGCTATTTCCCTACCCGGAACAAAACCACCTTGTTCTAGGGATACCAATTTGGAGATGAGTGGTTGGATTCTTAGATAAATAGCTTTAGTAAAAACCTTATATACCGTATTGCATAAGGATATTGGCCTAAATTCAACAAAAGACTTTGGATCTTTTACTTTTGGGATTAAGGAAATGTGAGTTGTATTGAACTGTTTTAGAACTATCCCTGTCCTTCTTGAATCTTCTAGCACTTGAAGAATATCAATACCTACAAAATCCCAACATTTTTGAAAGAACAAGGCTATAAACCCATCTGGGCCAAGAGCTTTATCAGGTTGCATTGAGAACACTACCCCTTTTACTTCATCCAAACTGAAAGGCTTCAAAATATTTTCATTGTCCTCCCTAGAAATGAGAGTGGGAATGGAATCCAACAAATAGTCTGCATCATTGGAAGAAGACAAACTACTATTGCTTGGAGCTGAAAGAAATGAGAAGAACCTAATTGCCTCATGTAGTATTTCTTCCTCTTTGACTAATTCTTGACCTAACACGGCATGTTGAATTTTGAAGATAGAATTATGCGACTTTTTTATCTATGCAGAAGCATGGAAGAATTTTGTATTTCTATCCCCCTCCTTCAACCACAACTCATGAGACTTTTTTCTTCCAATATATTTCCTCTCTAGCTACTAACTCTGCCCATTCTTCCTAATAAATTTTTTGCTTTTCATATAAATCTGCCTCTAAACCTTGACTGATTAAAATATCATTAATGTTTGATAGTTCCTTAAAAACCATTTCTTTTTGTTCAATTTTTTTTTAAAAAACATCCACATTCCATATCTTAATCTTATTTTTCACATATTTTAACTTATTTGCTAGCTGATACATCCTTGAACCCACAACAATCGGAGCATAATTCCACCATTGATTAAGCAAAGGAAAAAAAAGAGGATGTCAAAACCACATTTTCTCAAACTTGAAAGAAGCCCCAAATTTTACCTTGAAGTTTCAACAGATAAAACAATGGCAAAGTGATCAGAGTGAGAAACAAGCATAATCTCCAATGTCAGGTTTTTTGCAGACCCATACCAGTTTGCAAAAACAATAAATCTATCTAATCTCTCTGCTATTTGTAGAAAACCTTTCCCTCGATTTGTCCATGCAAATTGACCCTTAATAGGTATAACATCAGTCAGAGCATTGTCTGAAATAAAAGCCACAAAATCATCAATAACTCTTTGAGGTGGAATAATTCCTCCTTTATTTTCTTGCATACAAGCTATAGCATTAAAATCACTTGCAACTATTACTTTATCCACCCTTAATCCTTCCAGAATTTTTGTCAACAACTCCCAAAGATGTGTTTTATCTGTTGTGGTTGTTGGGGCATAAACATTTAATAACCAAAAATGAAAATCAAATTCAGAAACTTTTTAAGTTGCTAATGATTGTCACTTTTTGGCATTTCAACTTGAAGTAGTTTGGCATCTCACGAAACTATCATCCCTCCGGAAGCTCCCTGAGCAGGAATATGAAAAGACTTCCATTTTCTCCATTTTTGGATTGACAATTGAAAGGTTTGATCTGATGTTTTAGTCTCTTTTAGCATCAATATGTTTGCTCCACAAGCTTCCAATTGTTGCTTGATCAGAGCTCTCTTGTCAGGGGCATTAATGCCCCTGACATTCCATGGAAAGATCCTCATTGGTACCAAGGAGAGCAACATGCTCTCCTCGATCTCTTATTCATAGTAAAAGCCACTGTATTGTCTAATGTTGATTGAACCCCTACTGCTATTTCTTCTTTCACCTTTGTCATGTGTGACTTTCTCCCTCTCTTTCCTATAGTTTTAGTAATAATTAGATGACTGCTTGGGTGTTGGGAAACTCCCAATGTCAGTGAGTAATCAAATTTCCCCCGTCTCCTTTCTAAGGTATCATATTGCAAAGATTGAGGTTCTCCTGATAAAATGACATGAGAGTTCTGAGCAAACTGACTAATAGGACCTTGACGTAATGCCTTATTAAATATATTAGAAGAGGGCTCAAATCAACTGCATCATTTTCTTCAAATTCAAGAATGCTAGCTAGATTAGAAGAAAAATTACTATCATCCTGATTCTCTTTGAGGACTTCATCCGCAATCCATTCAATCATTTTTGTTCCTTCTAAAACTAATATTTTGTCAACCAGTTCCTCCAAATGACCTTCAAAAAGAAAGTTATCAAAAGAATCTAATTTTGAAACATCTTCGTCATCAATGTCTAAAATTTCCTACCCTTTGTGACTAACATCCTGATATTGAAGATACAAATTAGCGAGTTGATCGTTTTGACTAAACGACATCTTCTCTTTGTCAAACATAAGGACTTTAACTATACTGTCCATTTGTTGCTTAGAAGTACAAGAATAAGCCAGGGAGTACCAAGAAACTAAGTGAATGCTCTATAAGAACTCTGGCAAGATTAATGTTATATTAGAATTGCCTCTTAAGCCCAGGCTTGCTAGCTCCTTATAAACATTTTTCTTTACTCTTCTTTGTACAAGGAAAGTAGAAGTTGATCCATGAGATTTTATAAGAGGATTATCATTACTTAGAGAAGTGTTTGAAGAAGGTTGTTTTTGAATTATTTCACCCAACTTGGATTGAATGGGCTACTTTTGATTATCCTTGGAAACCTCCAATTGACTATCCTCTTCTAAATAGGAATTTCTTGAGTGGCCAACCAAATGACATTTTTAACATAATTTATGGATTTTCAAGCCAGATATCTTGATTCCACACCCCATACTTTGACCTTATGACAATTTTCTCTAGAGATTTTTTAGAAGCATCCAGGAGAACACAAAATTGAACTAGCTTGGTTGGATTTTTAAAGGAGACTCTATCATGCTTAAGAAAAATACCAATTTGGTTTGAAAATATTTCAATTAGATTAAGCTCTCTATATTCAAGTGGAAGAGATGGAAATTGAATCTAGAAAGGTGTGATTTAACTATAAAATGTTGAGCCCTGAATTTAGAATACCATGGTTGCATAAATAAACTCGGCCCCTAGAAAACTTATGATTTGACCCTATATATTGCATCTCTCTACCCTTTGGATTCAAAAAGAACTAGAAATATCACTTTCTCTTGGTTTATATAAAAAACCTTAATTTCACCTTTCCATTCTTCACAAATCAAATCTTTCATCTAAAGGAAATTTCAAGATTTAGGCACCAAAACTTACATATCAAATCTTGTTTTCAGAGATCAGATACTTGAGGATCTAACTAGTTTTCAGTCAAGGTAATTGATATAGTAGCCTTTGTAGATGCTTGAATCTCCTTACCCCCCAAGGATTGATCTCCATTAACTGACTTTTTTTGTTGAGGAACCAAACCCTTAGAGGTATGTCATTTCTTCTTTTGCTTTTTTTATTTTTTGACTCTGCATGTTGCTTTGCCAATGGCACATCCTGCTTTTGTTTACCTTTCTTATCTCCCTAATGTTGTACCTAAGTATTCGTTTGTGCATGTTGTGCATGCTTGGAGACTGAAGAATTTCCCAAGTTTTCAAGAACAAGAACATTATCCAGCCTTGCATGCAAAGATTGATCATCGATAGAAGAAGATTTCACACCTTTAGATCTATGAGGATTATTTAGATCCTTTCTTTGACCCAAATCTTTATCCTTCTGTGGAAGAGGTGAAGCACCCAAATATTTGGGATTGGTTGCAGAATCTACCCCTGTATTGTTATCTTTGCCTGAATCTTGTAGAATTGAAAACCAATTATGCATAGTTGGATTGAAGGGAGCACCTGATTTTTGATGATTATTTTGAGGTGGGTTTTGTTCTTCAACCCTTCGATCCTTTGAAGTATCTCTGAGATTGTGATTTTCCAAACTAGGGTTTTGAACCTCCTTCTAGATTCCCCTGTCATCTTCCCATAAATCAAAAGGCGGTTGTTTTCTACGCAAAAGATTCCTATGAGGTCTTTTAGGGACCCATTGTGGTCGATTATTCTGATTGACAGGATAACACAATCTGCAATCATGCTCAAGCCTATGACCATGCTTTGGCCTATGATCATGCTCTGTCCTATGATCATGCTATGGCCAATGGTCATGTTCTATCATGTATGCTTGTCGCCCCCAGTGCCTATTTTGATTCTCATAGTCTCTAGTAAATCGTCCTTCAGCATAATGAAATCCTTTCTTATAGCCCTGTTGTCTAAGATCTTGTCACTTCTGGACAAACTGACCTACCCTATTCCCATTTGAGCATCTAACTATATTATTATTAAAATCATTTTGTCGTGTATAGTTAGTTCTCAAACGATGATGATGTCTTTGAGCATTGTCTGCAAATACGCTAAAGCCATTTTGAATTTTTTGCCAGTTGGGGTGCCATGATTTCTCATACACCATTTCTTTTGCTTATTATATGTCAATTTCTTTCTTTCTCTTTTTTTATATTTGTTGTCTTCTTCTATTAAAATCCTTCATCTTAAATTTAAATTTATGAAGACATATAATAATATAAAGAAAGATATTGACATATATTGTTATATGTCTTCATATAACAATATATGTTCTTTATATTATTATGTCTTCTTAAATTTCTTTCAATTTCTTAATTATTTGTCTCTTTCTCTTATCTTTTCTTGTTTTCAAATTCTTATCTATTGCTTTTATTTTTTAGTTTAAGCATTAGAGTGTACAAATTTATTTGTTATTATTTTTTCTTTCTAGCCTAGTCTTTGCCCTTCCTTATCTGCATTTTAGGCCTAGTATTCTTTGTCCTTGAACCCCGTGCCTCCCTTTCCTCCTTTTCCCACCTCTTCCTTTTTAGCTATCTCTAGTCTACAAATAATCATTTCTTCTCCTCTAGCTCTCTTTCATCCTAATGATAGATCACAGAGTGTGATCCAAAATATTGACGCAAAAATCTCACACAATCAAATCCAAAAATGATAATTTGAATTAACTATATGAATTGTGAAAACGTGATATCATTAATCATATCACATTATCATTATTTTAAGAAAAGCAACTCAATTAAATTTGTGATGAACTAGAGCCATGTGTTGCACTAGTATTGTGCCACTTGTAAACTAGTTTTACAACTACATAGAATGATCTTTCCTAGGTCAATGAGAGGACATGAGTTGGCATAGCGTGCAAGCATAGTCTTGAGGTTATATATTTACATATAAATTATGATGCAAAAGGGTTGTGTGACATATAAATCTTAACTTGTAGTGCCACGTGTCACAACAATGCACAATCACAAATTTGCAAGGCTCAAGAATTTTGGAACTATGATAGGCTAAACAAATGTGATGCAATGATATCTCAACATGTGGATGATAGCTAGGAACATAATGGGGATTGAATTTAGTGGTTTATTAGTGCTCATGACAAAAAAAGGTAAGGCTAACAAGTAGAAATTAGGGGCCGGCTCTTCGAATAATTAGAAAGACATGTAGGAATTAGTTAAAATCTTATGACGAGCTAAGAAAGTCACCAATAAAATAGAACATAAAGGAACAAGCTGAGAGAAAGGGCTTAGTGTTTTCACCACAAGACATTTAAACATTAATATAAGCTCTAAAAGCCTAACATTTGAAGATACTACTAACAATGGCTTTTGCTCGAGGAAACATGCTTCAATGAAGCATAATGAGATCACAAAAGACTCCAGGATGTAGATCAAATGTGAAATAAAATAATAACCAAAGAAAAAGAAAAAGAAAAACACATCAAACTAAATTGAGCATACAAATATTTGTACTAGGCATGAAAATTGAAAGTTACGACTCATAAAAAATATGGTTTCAAGAATTTTTCATGCATTGGCAATTCTTACAACTCGTAGTTTATACTTTCCAGAAAATAAGAATTTTCTTCATTAGGATTGTTGATGATGTATGGTTCTATCCATAATGGATCAAATTTTCTATGCGTTCCCTTATCTTGAACTCTTGTATTCCATATTAATAGAAGATCACCAACTTTAAAATTCCTTCTAGAATCCCTTTTATCAAACCGTGCTTGTCCTGTGTGATTTCTCTTGGACCTATCTACTTTACTCCTTAGTTAATTCTACACATCATGCATACAAAACATCCTCACATCATTTATCTTGGATGCATTGATCCTCTTATACTGTGATAAAATTTCGCATTGGATATTTGCATCCATTCCATACACCAACTCATAAGGTGAATTTTTAATGGACTTCGTAATAGTCACTCTATCAACCCACAAAGCTAAATTTAGCTTTGAATCGCAAGACTTC
The DNA here is from genome assembly GCA_007258455.2 of Sequoia sempervirens. Taxonomy (NCBI): domain Eukaryota; kingdom Viridiplantae; phylum Streptophyta; class Pinopsida; order Cupressales; family Cupressaceae; genus Sequoia; species Sequoia sempervirens. The sequence continues at coordinate 41,272 of VDFB02059121.1, forward strand.
TTATTCTTTCCAATCATACTTTTAATTATCTTTAACAAAATTTTGCTAGTGGACTCAACTTGTCCATTTCCTTATGGCTGATAAGGGGAAGAGAATATATTGGTAATTTCTATGATAAACAAATAGAGATTCTTTTGATCCTAAAATGCATTATTGGTGATTAACTATTTGGCACACCACATGTTAGCGTAACCATGTGTTCCAAGATCACATAGAGTCTATAATCTTTTGTTGGCCTTCTTAGTACGGGGTTTCCTTAATCCATTTAGAATTTATAGCAACTAAAATCTATTTATATCCTCCATAGATTTATACACCCAATCACCGGCTAAACTCAATACCCTATTGTTGGAATGGAACATTCATAGGTATCAAAGAAGGAGGGAGTTTTTCACTAGAGTAATTTAATTTATCGAGGAAAATGTGGAATCATTTCCTAACTAATTTATTTATTTAGGGAATTGTATTATTAGCATTCACATGGGATAGAGTGTGTGAGGTAAAGTGAGTTAAGGTAATAAATCACATAGTAATTATGAGCATTAGGAATATTAAATATTTGTTAGGTTAGTTAGTCATGTATAAAATTATTTTGTTGTTGTACGTATTTGTTTGTTTGAGTTGTTAAAACAACTCATATAATTAGTGAGTTTTTTCCTACATGAGTGTTCACATGGGATAGAGTGGCTTGTAGGGTAAGAGTGAGTGAGGTAATAACTCACATAGTAATTATGAGCATTAGGAATATTAAATATTGGTTATGTTAGTTTGTCATGTATAGAATTATTTTGTTCTTGTGTGTATGTGTTTGTTTGAGTTGTTAAAATAACTCATATAATTAGTGAATTGTTTCTATAATGCAAGGGCAAATACATAAAATATAATCATTAGACAGGGTGAAATAATAACAAGTATTATTATAATTCTTTTGCTCTCTGAAATCCAATTTGGTATCAAAGCAATGAAATGGTTTGGTGAGATTATTTCCCAACCCAATAATGTGGAAATCGTTGCTATAGGCTCAAAGATAGTGAGCATTAGAAATGGTCTCTATAGAATATTTTATTATTTGGTTGGTCAAGGCTTATTAGATCTGTTTCCATTAAAGTAATACGAGGAGGAGGTTTGCAAGAATGTGGGTTTGCAATCACAGACTTGAGGTTTTCATCCAACTAGCCAAAGGAGAAGTCGAAGTAGCTTCTTTGTTAGCCCCCAAGATTGGTCCATTAGGTCTCTCTCCTATGAAAATAGGAGAAGATATTGCAAAGGAGACGACGAAAGATCTCACCCCATAAACGATAATTCCACCAAGCAGGCACGATACTCGATACGCATTCATAGAGGATCAGAACCGAAGCGTGAAATTCGTGAAATCTCTATGCAAGGTTGTAGACCAAGCAGAAAGGCGTGGAGATTATATCTTCGAGAAAATCACAGGAATTAAAGGAGAAACGAATTTCTTTTGCAGATCCCGATTCTATATATCAGTTGGGACGTGGTGTTGCTCCCTCAAATCACGTTAGGACTCACGAGCAATGGAAAACTGAAGACTATCATTTGTTGTTTGTCGTCGATTGGTGTGGAGATTTGAAAGGAATGCTATTCATTATCTACACTTTCAAGAACAGAATTGGGAGGATAAGTTGTGTTGGATTTAAATGATTCACGTGATAATGCTTATAGTGTTGTTGTTTTTCCATTCTCAAGTGGTCCCTATATTAGTCTCTGTACTCAGATGAAGATCTCTTGAAGTGAAAATTCGATCAGCTATAGTTTTGGGATCTCAGAGAGAGGGAGAAATTACAGGGCAAAGTATTGCTTGGAGGATGCATCTCACCTTCGTGTGGCCTTCTCAAGTCTGGGTCAACGAAAGCTCTAATTGCTGCAAAGTATTAGTCTTTAAATTAGTAATCATCAAGATTAGTTTCTAAAGTCTTGTGATTGTAGATTGTTTTCTTTTTTAGATTTAAGATTTTAATAGTTTCATTTGATAAAATCAACTATGCATACAAAAGTGTATTTGGAGTGTATGATTGGTGGTATCCAACACTCCTTGTAACCAGTTCATATTATGGAGGGAGAATATGTTCTTTTCTCACAAGTGACAAAATGAGCCTCAAAAACCATGTCTACTAAGAAAGTAGCCAACAAAATTGGAGGCTGGAGGCATCAGAGGTTGGAGGTTAATTAGTGACCTCTCATTGGTCACCAACGACCGGACTGCTTATCAACTTTGGTGGCATTTTATTTTCTATTGTGCACGGCAGTGTGTGTTTTTTTTAGTTTTTCAGTGCCGTGTGTGAATGCTGAAAAAATGATTGTATTGGAGGAGAGCAAATGGTACGTAGAGGTCCTGCTGCGTCTGATGATCCTCTGACCTCGTACTTCATTGGAGAGATGATCCGGCATTCAATGAATACATTCATTGACAATGGTGATCATATTACAGATCTAAACAACAAGATCGGACAATAGTATAGCCTTTGATATGATTCACTTTTCAGTATTCCTAGTTGTGCGAATAAATGGAAATTTCACATTGTGGGGGGGAATAATAACCAATGTTGCATTCCCATTTCATGCCAAAATGACTAAAGTCAAGGGCAACTTCCAGTGGCAATGCAATTTTCTATGTTGTTCGAGATCGGTGGCAGTGATCAATAATAGTGACTACAATTAAGAACAGTGTGTTCTTATGGAATGTAATGTGAAACTTTTTCTAGTATGGTTTTTTTCATATTTGTGATATATAAGTTACCCGATGTACAAGCATAGTGGCAAAAAAAAGCATCAGAGTAAGTCGGTTCATAGATCTTGTTGCACTCTAAAAGCATACCAAATTTGGTTTCATTGTGTAGTTATTTTAGGCCATTCATGTAGAAGAATTTGTATGCCATGAGAAAACTATAACCAAAATGGCTTGAAAAATTATGAATATAATTCCATACATATTGAGCTTCTGGATAGAACCAAAAGAGGTGCTTAAGAGTTTCCAAATATCTACAAAGAGGACAACGTGGATTAAACACATGAAAATAAAAAAGGTGAGAACTATTAGTGTCCCATAGTACAAGAGATGCAAGGTGAAATGAGCCAATTTGGGAGTGAAAAACCAAACTATTTGAAATATGTGGTATTATAGAGTGGTAGTATACTAAATATTTTTTCCATCTTTTAGCTTCTAATCATAGGAAAACGAGGAGAAAAGCATATAATTTCCCTTTGAAGGATTTATAATAACTGAAATGAGTAGTTGAATATATTGAATCCCAACTATTTAAAACACTTATAAATGCATGGATGATACAATGGTTTGAAAGGATTCAATATCTTGATTGCCAATTCAAATTTTGGCTTTAAATTATAGCCAAGATAGCCATGTCTGAATGATTTTAATGGCTCTAAAAAAGAGGCCCGCAATACTCAAAATCCCTTGCTTGAATAATGTTAAGATAGAAATCCATGGAACTTTGGCAACTTGTCTATCCTAGCAACTAATCACAAGAGACCACCAAAGAGATTATTGATTAATGGAAATCCCAATATCGAAGCGTTTCCCATTTCATATGAACCAAGGTTTGATGGCTTCCCAAGCCTTCCATATAATTTTTGCAACAAAAGCATCTTGGAATTGCATAGGCTTATTCAAGATAAGAATGGGGTGAAAATCAAGACCTTGCTAGGCCA
>VDFB02059122.1:0-22028 GCA_007258455.2 Sequoia sempervirens
TATTTTTGTATTGACATTGTATTGTATTTAATGATTGTTTTTTTTTTTGCTATCTAGATTGTGATAATAGATCATAGAGTATGATTTGAAACATTGATGAAAACATTCATACAATCAAATTCAAAAACTTTAAGCTAATAATTAAACTATTGAACTTGTACGTAAAGATAAATAGATACACTTTATTATAAGGGAAAAATGATTAAATTTTTTCTTTTTACTAAAATTGATAGCAAATTTGAGCACTTTAGACATGATTGGATATTTTGGATATGCAAAGATTTACTCCAAAATAGTCATGAGTTTCTAACGCTTTTAAACATTTTTATTTTATTGGAGGGGTGCCCAATTTGACATGACAATAAAAAATCTCTTCACATAGCCACGACCACTTCTTTTAGATTAAGGGGCTTGACTTCATTACTATATTAATGATATCAAGTTTCCACAATCCATATCAAATTGATGTTGCAGCGGTTTCTAGATTAGATTGCATGAGAGTTTTTTTTGATGCAAAAAAACTCACACAATCTAATCCAGAAACCGCTGCAACATCAATTCATTACTATATATGACAAAACCACTTTTAGACCTTTCAAATGACATTGCCTAACAATTAAAGATGTTGATAAATGATGGATTGTTAGGTGTAATTTGAAATGCTGATTGGAAAATATACAGAATAGAATCTAAAAGCAATCTTAGCAATCTTATAAAAACAATTGGACCCTCCACAACTACTTAAATTAACTCCCATCCACAAATTCATTTAGGGGAGATGACCCACTAGTTGTGCATGTTCTACTAGTTGTGATACCATTTGTTGATTTAACACCCAATATTTATAATATTTACTACACGTGGTTGTGATTTTGAAATTGGTAGTGTTGATCATAAGTACTCTAATTGAATGAAATGTATTCATTATATCTAAAAAGCAACAATTCATTTGATAACACATCACCACATTAACAAAACATGTCTTAATGCACAACTATTGCTTTACTTTTTTTAGTACCTTTTCAAACAACTCAACAAAAGACATTTTGCTGTGACACATATTTGATAATATGAACCTGAACTTTAATTATATGAAAGAACCTTCTCCATCAAACAACTCTAAAAATTAAGAGTGATTCGAAATTATCACATATAATTTTGAGAGACACAAAATCAAAATATTCAACTATCGAAACCTCTTTCCATGCTTAATAATTTGATAGCTTTTTTAAGCATACGTACCACTTTTTACTAGGTATGTATTTTACAAAACCTCTTTTTTATTCACATAACTTGTAATACCGTGCAATAGTTGTCTGCCTTAGATCACGGGACTCGTGAAAAATAACAAAATGAATTGGCTAAAGTAGCGCAAATTCCCTGTGACAAACATATATTGTTAATGGACGGTGTACATGCACTCCGAGCTCTATGGAACGCACTCCAAGCTCTCTGGATTGAATCTGCGCATTTAACGTTTGGAAATATGCTGGTGAAAGCCAAATTTTTTTGACCCGGATTCCCCGTGGAAAAAGTGTATGTAAAGCAAGTAAAATATATGCTTAAAATCATTTCAGCTTCAGTAACAGAGACCTCATTTAATTAAAATATATGGGGAAAATTCAAATATTCCCCAACGAACAATTTAAATGGAGACCGCTATCTAACCTTCTTGAAAGAGCAAATTTTACTAGGTTTGAGTCAACATCTGCCAATCAAATCAGATTCGATAAAACTTCCATTCCACAGGCAAACGCTTGTCCTTTGCACTGCTGTTGATATCTGTTTTTTTTCTATTTTTTTCTTTACAACCTGTTCGTTGGATCTCTTAGACAAATGCGCATTGAAGAAGTTAGGGTTTGTCCTTCCTGCAAATTAATCCTATGGAGCCACTTTTGAAGGGTAGCTGCCAGCCTGATCTCACAGGCAAGTAGTTGGTGCCTGCAATATTAACTCCTCTCCTTCTTCTCGTTTTTCGCAGCAGCCGGTCATATTATTTTGTTATATATATATATATTTATCTGTGCATGATGTTCAAGTGGTTCCTTCTGCAGAGGCTTTGGGTTGGAAGACTGGTTTCTGTTTTGGGTTTTGAAGGCGGTGATGGCTCTGCTGAAAAGTTTCTTGCTCAAATGAGTATTCCATTTGATCTGTTTGCTTCATCAGTGCCATAAAAGTCAGACTTTTAGGTTTCAAGGCTCAGAATTAGTGATAAAGTGCTGAGAACAGTGTATAAAATTTGAGGGGAGGGTGTTTTCTGCTCAGTTGCAATTTCTCAAGCCTAACAGTAAACATACTACCCAACATCTCTTGCAGTTTAGAGCTATGCACTGCATGTACTCTTTGAAAATTGTCATAGCTTAAGTTCTTTTATCGCTATTTCGTTCTAACGATGTATCATAGAGTATGATCCAAAATATTGATAAGGTCTTCTCTCACTATTTCATTCTAGCGATCTATCATAGAGTATGATCTGAAATATTGATAAAGAATTTGAACTTTTGGATTATTCATCGTACCATACAACCTAGGTAGTTTCAGGTTCTCTTTCTTTTCAGTTGCAGTGTCTAGCATAGATGTTCCCTTGGTGTTAAGTTGGATGGAAACTGAGATTGATGGAATACTCATTAAAGCAAGAAACTTGGCACCTGAGGCAGTTGGAGTAACTTCAAGGGCAGATAAATAGTTACAGGAAAAATGATTTAATCAGAATGGAACCATGGTTTCTTACTCAATATGTATGTGCTCCATCTCCATCTCTTTGCTTACTCTGCACAGTCTTTTATTTTCAACTTAGGGTTCTGAGATTTTAACTTACTTATCAAATTAAACTTTTTATTTGAGTTGTTTCTCGTTGCTTTTATTCTATATGCAAATCTATCACATAGTGAGCAAAAACAGCTTTTTAAATTTCTGTTCTTTTGCTTTTGCTTTTTCTTTTTCTTTTTCAGTTGATGCCTGGTTACTGTCAGGCATGCATGATTACAAGCAGCATAACAAAGCTTTGAAATATCTATTGCAGAATACATTGAATGGATAGTACAAACTTTGTGTATCCGTAATATTATACCTTAAGTGGGCTTCATCTAATCACTATAAAAAAGTTGCTTTAATGTGAGATTTTGATTTTTGTTTTATGATATATATCTATATATATATATATATATTTGATGGAAAGTTTTACACTGAAATCAGATTTAAAAGTATATTTTGAACTGTATTTTACAACCTTATCATAATATATTGTTTATCTAATAATTTTATATTTTTATAAGTAACATGATTGAATCTTGATAGTAATATCATAATTTGACACGCTGTAATAATAATAATATTTTTAAGAGTAGTAATAATAATTATAGGAGGATTTGAAGTTATCATAGTAGAAAAAGTTACTATAATGTAAGTTTTTGATTTCTTATTGGTATTTCCATGTGCATGATCTTGTAGTAAATTTATGGTATTGTAAGACATATTTTGAAATGTTTTTAATGTTTGTTTAAATTTACCACTATTGCTTAATTAATAATTTTATATTTAATTAAGAGTAATATGATTAAATGTAAATTAAGTGAAAGTATATTGATTGATTATTTAACAAGACAAGAGTTTAGTTTTATATAAAATAAATTAAAATATTAAAATGAGAAAATGAAGAGGAGGTCATCTTTGATTTGATAGTACAAGTTGATGAAGGTTGGTGGAATCAGCTGTACATTAGAAAACATATGAAAAAAGATTTTGGAATAGAATCTAGAGCACACAAATTTAATAGAGACTAGCATACTATGATAGAGGCATATATATTGTGATAGTGACCAAATACAAAATTAACAATTGTACAACAAGAATATAAAAAATGAACTATAGATTAGAAACATGAAACTATAGTAGTGATGTCATTGTTCTATTGTAGAGGTCATCCTTTTTGGTGGCTACCTATATAGTGTGACTATGTCTTTTAATGTCAAAGATTCCAAAATTTTATAGTTAGTTTACCTTCCTTTATTATTTGTTCCATTGTTTGCAAAAAAAAAAAAAGATTTGATGTACCTATACAAAGATATGAGGATTGGAATATATAGGAAAAGATGGAAAATTATTGTGGCTTCTTGATAACCTATCACAATTAGGGTCATGTTTGGTAGGCTTCAAATTAAAATTATAGGTGTTTGCAAGCCTAGATACAAAGGCATTGGTAAATAGAAATATTCAAAATGATATATATTCTAAAAAATTCTAGATTTGTGTGTTAGTTTTCTTGTGTATGGAAAAAGATATTGGAAATGGAGTTCGCTCAGTCGCCAAGCATGATGAATAGTATGAGGCTATAGGTTTTTTGGTAGTAAAATGAACTATTAGATATCATAATAATAGAAAATTTTTAAGAGCTACAACAAGCTGCAAATAAAAAAATAAGTTCCATAAAAATCGCAAGGAGATAATAGCCAAATATTAGAATTCAAAATTTCAAAAAATATTATGTGACTTTTTGAATATTGAATTGTTGTAAAAGATCCATAATAAGATTTGATGTAATGCTTTTATAGAATTTGCACACATGTACCTAAATTTAAAAAATGAAAACTACCACAATATTAAAATTTTATCTATTTTTAAACAATTTAGTGCACATTAACACTATGCCAATTTTTCTAACACCTAGATGCACATAATTTTTAGAATGTCAGGGAACACTCAAGAATGAATATTGGGCTAGATCAGGTCCACATAGCATCTTGGAAAAGGTTTTTGAAATTTGAGATCTAGCTAAACAAATCCTAAAAAATATCAAGGGAATGCACACTAAAATGAGTGTGCAATATAGAGTAGAAATTGCAATGTAGGCAATTTTTGACTCTACATTTTATCTCCACTTTAACAATCTTGTGACACAAATTATAATGTGATAAATTATGCTAAAGTAAAATTTAATGAGATAATAATTTAAAATGAGTTGATGGAACAAGGATATATGGGTGTTATGCCCCTATATTTTCTTCTTTCATGATTTTCTACTATGTATTTCTCATTTATAAAGCACACACATAAGGGAAAACAATTAATATTCATCATTACAAAATGAATCCATGCAAAAGATAAAATATCATATATTATCTATCCTTTTCATTATTAGTGTCCTTGGTTGAGTAGTGAGAAAGAAATGAAAGTGTAATAGGAACATAGGATGAAAAATTGACACCTGTATAGATGGTAGTAGGTGTAAAATAAAAAAAAAAAGCAATGTTAACTTCTATATTTGTATTAGCTTGATTATAATGCTTGAATGCTTGATACTACTTGATAATGAAAATGCTAAGACTTAATCATGAAAGTTCTTGATAAATTTTGATAGCAAGAGTGCTAGTGGATTTGAAAGAGATGAAAGTTTCTTATTTATATGCTTCACTTGTTATTTGATCATTGGTTGGAGATTAATTTTCAAGATCAATGGATAGAAAAATTCAAGATAGAGTAGGACCCAAATTTGAATTTGATGAAGGAGGAAAAGTTAAAAGAATTAAATAAAGAAAATTATTTAATTCAAAATGATACTTGGAGAAATAAATAAATATTAATTTATTTATTTTAGAAGAAAATGTTTAATTTATTTAAAAGAGTAATTATAGAGGGCCAAAAATAAGTTGAATTTAATTCTAATTAATGTTGGAGGGAAAATGATAAGTGGTGAATTAATTAAATGATTAAATTTTATTTAATTAATGTAGATATGATAAAAATGTTGAGATAATTAAATAATTAAAATTTATTTAATTGTTATGGATGAAAAGAGAAAAATGTTAACTTAATTAAATAATAATAAAATATTTAATTAATATAGATAGAAGAAATGATAAGGATAGTGATGAAATGATAAGATGAAAATGCATTAGTCATTTTTAGGTGTCTACAACAATTAAAGATGATAGTGAATCAGAGTAAATTGTGATTGGTACTCTATTTTGTAGACCCTCAACCACCATTTAGTTAAAATTTATGTTTGTTTTTTCTTGCAACCTTCAACTTGTCAAGAATTTATCAATGTACTTGGGAGATTAAAAATTTTAAAAAGGCATGGTTTCATGAGAGAGTTAGTAAGTTAAGGAATTAAAATAGAGTTGGTCAATCGAAAGAAGCAAAAGATTAATGGAAAAATTGTTAAAATTCCAAAAACTAAGCAAATTAGAATTTGGACTTTGATCACGTGCTTTTTGTCTAAATTCTAACCTATGCTCATATGCTCTATTTTTCTAACTCCTTAACTTGCTTATTTTTGAACATTAAAGAAAAAACCTCAAAAATTCCAACTTTCTAACTCCTATACTAGAATGCTCAAAAATTCTAACTTTCTAACCTCAATTTATTTCGAGCATAAATAAGAAAATGGTCCTATAACTACCCTTGTGAATTTTAAACCAGCAAATGCCAATGCCATGGCAGACATATATGCAACATGTACGCATGGAAAAGGGTATATACAATGCTTATAGACTTCATTCACACATCTTCCATTTCAGCACTGGAGTTTCTCTTTGTTTTCAATTTTCCTTTGGTTTCTTGGTGTATTTCTTGGTCATCATTTTGCTTGCGGGTTACTCAAATCTGTTGTCACTTTCCATTGAACATGAGTTATATTTTTTTCAAGGATATGCAAGAAATGGATTTGTTGAATAGGTTGAGAAAGTTCCTAGCAAATGTATTGGTAGGAGTAATGCCAAATTCCCTGACTTGTGCTAGTCTCCTCACTACCTGTGCAACGTAGGGAATGAATGATTTTGTCAAATGTTGAAGTTGCAAGTGCTCTAGTAGACATATGTTTGGTTTTTGGGGTACATAGAGGAGCTATATGAACTGTTTGACAGAATACCTCCAGAGATATTTTATGTACATAGAGAAGGCATGTAAACTGTTTGACATAATGTTGTGAAAAGATGTCACCTCATGGAATGTAATGACTACAGGAGATGCGCGACAAAAAATTGTTTGAAGAATCTGTTTGAAACAAAATTACATAACCTTCACCACAGAACCCTATGGTGATCTCTCCAGACATAAAATTGTTTGATAAAATTCAGGACTGTTGAGGGCGCGACAAAGGTCTGTAGAAGAACCACTGTGCATAATGCAGGCATACAAAATGTGTTCACACAGACAAGACATGTACATTGTTTGATAGAATACCTCCAAAGGAATGTCACATCATTTAATGCAGCTATACTAGTAGCATATACACCAAATGGATTTGTTGAATAGGCTGCAGAAATCTTCAAGTTATTTGCACACATGAAGACTAGATTCCAAAACCTTTGTTCGGCATCCTCATTGCTTGCATCAAGATGAGAAATTTGGCTCTAGGAAAATTATCGCCAGCAATTCATCTATGGAAAATTCACTGTCAACAATTTACCATGGGAAAATTTACTGTCATGACAAATTCACCGTCAAGTAAAATTCACCGTGAATTTGTCATGGTGGTGAATTTTCCCACAGTGAATTGCTGACAGTGAATTTTCCATTGATGAATTTGTCGTATGCGAAAAAATTTAGAATAAGATATCAACATCATCAAAAGCATTTACAAAATGGATTCGACGAAAAGCATTTGAAACTAAGGTAAATGTTCTATGCTCAGTGAACATGTATGCATAATCTGGAAGCGTAGACAATGCACACACATAGTGCCTCAAACATGATGTAATTTCATGGAATGATATGGTTGCGGGATACACAAGAAATGGAATTTTTCAGAAGACTTTAGAATTTTCAAGAAAATACATTGGTAGGCATGAAGCCAAAATCCATGACCTTTGCTAAGTGTCCTTTTTCTTGCTCCAAATGGGAGATGTAGAACAGGGTATGGACATAATCAAAACATAATGATAGAAGAATTTATATCATATGTAATTGTTTTTAAATTCTCATGTGGAACCATATATATATATATATATGGCATGGGTCTATTTGTTGTATGTAATGATTACTATTTCAAAGTGCAAAAGCTATCTCATGTAGTAGTGATTTTTTATCTAGTTATTCATGGGTTTTGAAAAACCTTCTTTCAAATATGAAATATAAATATCAAGGTTACAAATCCATCTTAGTATTAGAGAGTACGCTTCCAACTATCTTAGATACAAAATTGGGACATATTAGTATTAAAGATTTTTGGAAAGTTATGGAAGAAGGAAAGAGATTTCAGTTGGTACAAAAGGTGTTCAAAAGTGGATTAGCTTACGCTGTAGGTTATCTGGTGGTAGTTCAATGTCTTGATCTTGTCTTGGAGTGCACAAAAGAATAAAACTCAAAAACCAAAGAAATTCATACTACGGATAGTAAGTTGGTGGTGAAGTTTGACACCATTTCTCTCATAATTATTTTCAAGTTGCCTCTCGGAGACCAATTCACGAATATAAGTAAAAAATATTTTGGAAAGTATTTCTCTAAGAATAAGAATCAATGCCTCAATATCATAGCTATAAATTGGTTGATACCCCCCAAAGGAGGAAAATATTTGCTGCCAAGGGTGATGTATAGGTCTCTTTTTATTGATGATATTTCCAACATGGTTGTCCTCCTTAACAGGTTGATGGGTAATAAAACTTAGACAATTTTGAAACATGGATGTATTTGTTTATCACCATCGTTTGTGTAGATAATCAGTTTATTGATCAAGGAGGTATTATTAGCAATAACTTGCATAGTCAACTAACTCAATTTGAGTCAAACTAGTGTTTTTATGTCATCCTGTCTCTTTTACGCTATCACACATATGAAAACTTGTTCGGGGCTAAATAGCAATAGAATATATGGCAAAACGACTCAAATTTATAATTTCTATACATAGTTATAGCTGGAACAAAGTTACAAAAAATTTCAGACTGAGAGAGCTATAGGGAAATACTAGACTTAGAATATCTACAAAGGCAATGACTCTTATCAGACTATGAGATTTATTTCATTCAATTTTCAAGGTTTACCTATATTCGAGTTGGAGGCTTCAATGGGTATCTATATATGTTTCCAAGATATACTGATGAAAATCTTATTTTGATTGATTTGTGTAGGCATATTAGTGTTGTTAATAAGAGGTGTAGAGATAAGAGGAAAAATGGAATTCCTTTCCCTATTAGCCTTAGTCATTATAGTTGCAAATCTATTTTTAATGCTCTAAATATTGAGCGATCAATTGTGAAGCTAAGTTTATATTGTTACACCATGAGGTTTCCCTTAGATGGCAAAGGGTATGTGAGGATGATTTTGAAGTTTGAAGAAGGGATTGGATGAGGCTCACAGTTGAACAAATTAGAGAGTATAGGTTAGGTTGGGATGTTTCTAAGATCAAAGATGATAGATTAAATTTGATTGGTCTTATTTATTTTAAAAATATTTAGATATAGCCTTTTCCACCTATTAATTGGGAAAATCCAAACATGAAAGAATTAGGTGAGAGGACAACTCATATCATTAGGAGAACAAAAGAATGGGTAAAGAAGAGGGTATTTGAAACCATGGCTACAAAACTAAAGGATAAAGATAATCATTCAAGGAAGAGGAACACCACTCAGGAGGGTTTTTCTTATTCTACCATTTCTCATGTCTCAATTTCAGTCTCGAGTTCACAACAAAATGTTTAGGGAGGTGGTGATGATGAAGACCCAAACAAAATGAACAACCTTACAAACACATGTGAAATTGATCCAAAGATAAGGAAGAAGAGATCAAATCTAAAAGAAAAGTCATTTAATCCAATTCAAGGAGTTGAGGAAAGAGAATACATAGATCCTCAAAGAATTGTTCTAATGATGAGGAATTAATTCCCTCCATTTCTCCCTCTATTCTTATTATTGTCACCACCTCGTGATGAGCCCCATTTTCTCTTGAAATGTAAATTGGTGATGCACTTCTGAATGAGTTTCCTAGATACAAGTTGTTACTAATCCTCTTGTTGCATTTGAATCATCATCTATGGATATCCCAAGTTCTTCATAGGTGCATGATTCTTCATGGCTACAACAAAGTTTGTTAAAAAAAAGGAGAGTTATCTAGTTAGGGGCTCCTAAATTTGACACATTTGCTAATTTGATTCAAAAGTTTAAGAAGTTTAAGAGAACCAAGGTTACATCAAGGTTGACAGTTGGTCCTTCATCCAAGAATATGTATGTTGAAGGAGCTCAACCAACCTTAGAGGAAAATATGGATGAAGCTAATGAGAGTGATTTTGACATCATTAATGTAGATCTCGGCCCCTCGACACATGAAGGTGATATTCATAATTTTTAGGTGTCTGTAACAAAGCTAATTCATAGAATAGAGGAAGAGAAACATATAAAGGATCAACTAAAACAATAGTTGCAAGTGTTGACATCTTATCTCAAATCTATTATGGATACATCTTTACCTATAGATGTAACCCCTACCTCTGTAGTTCCTATTTTAGAAGGTGTTATTGAGAAATTTATAGAAAATGTACATCAATGTCAGTCATATGGATAGGTAACCGAGAAGTGGGTGGAATAGATGAGAGCAGATGCTCTAGATTTCATAAGAAAAGCTAGAAAAGTGTATGAAAAATAAAACATTAAGAAAGAATAAATTGCGAAGGAATTGAAGAATATGAGAGAAGAAGAGAAAATTTGGAAGGGAATTTTGAAAGACCTTCAGGAGATGATTGGGATGGATGTTAATGTTTTGATTATTGAGAAGATTTTCCTAGTATAGGAGAAAATCAATCTGATATGGGGTTTCAAAGTGTGGAATGGAAAGTCATTAATATCAACCAAATTTTGAAAGATGTATTGCAACTTGATAAGCTTGGTTGTCATTGATGTCAAAAGTATGTTTGAGATTGTTGCAGTGTGGTTGTCGTTGATGTAAGAAAGTTACTGATATCAAAAGAGTGTTGTATTCTGGCCATTTGGTTGCCAGAGTCTCTGAGAAATGCTCCACATTTCTCTGTTGGTGATGCTTTGTTCCTATGGTTTGGAAGATAGCTTTCTGGTATGTCAAAGCATGTTCCAAGTTTCAATTCATTTGGGTTCCAGAAAGATGTGTTTGTGAGTGACAATTTGAAGACAGTGTTGATTTTGTGAAGGTGCTTTCAGAGGTGTAAAAGTTGGCTCTACATTCCTTCATGTTTAAATCTATGGTTATGTGGTTCAAAATTTAATTTTATAGTGTGGTGAAGGTGCTATATCCAAAGTTTCATTTCATTAGTCATTTCACAGAGAAAGTTGAAGTTGACAGAGTTCAGGATTGTGTTGTCCGATGACTGGTTTCAATGTTTGTTGGCTTGCGCCAACTTATTGCTGCATGAAGTTGTGAAATGGCTATATGAGAGTGTTCTTGAGTATCATATAATGTTTTTTGTTGCTCCCCAAGGTGTTGTCTAGTTTCTCTGGAATAGGTTGTGGTTCAGAATGAAAGTATTGTTGGGTTATGCTTTTGCCTAGCCAACTAAGGTATGTTGAAGGTATACGCTACAAGTTCAAGGTTATGTGGAGTTCATAGAGTGTTTGAAGGTGTTGTATGGGTCATGTCGACTCATCTAGAAGAAGCGCAAGTAATGTTCTATTATTTATGTGTACCACAAATGTTGTGAAGGTCGACATACTTCATGTTTCATGTTTTCTTTTTAAGGCCGACTTCTTTTGTATTTGAAAAGCGTACAAATGTTCATTGAAGACCAAATAAATGAAGAGTTTTTAGGAATAGGTTAAGCATGTTTTGGAATCCACAAGGCGTGTTCCTCTTCCTAGTGTTGTGTGTAGTCCTTTTAGCTCTTTCCCTCTACATGTTTCATGTTGTTGTTTGATCTTTGACCGAATTGTAATTGTAAGATTCTTTGTTATAGGCCGACATATGTAATGTAATCAATGTAATATCATGTATATATTGTAAACCTAGTTGATGTAGGTCTATTGTGTTGTCAAGGATGTGTAACACATTATGATATTTGTGTAAGTGACTGGAAGAGAAAGAGAAAAAGTTGTAGATCATGTCTGGATTCAATTTGATCATATCTCTGTGATGGGAGGGAAGTGAAGAGTGTGCCTAATTATTTGTTGGATGCAGCGATCCAAAGGAAAAACTTCTCGAAGGCTGAAAGTAGTGAGCTGATAAGCTACAAAGAATACATTTGAAGAAGTTGCAGAAGAGTTGTCAAAGCATAATTGCAATCATCAAAATAGAAAGGGAAAAGTAGAATTGTAATCATCAAACTTGGATTAAGCCCAATTGTTAGATTCAGAGAGTGGAAGGATTGTCATGCTGTAATATTTTCTGAGTTTTTTCTCATTTCAGGGAGTAGTTGCTTCCTTGGGTTGTATCCTTAAAACAAAGTTTGAAAGGAGTTGTAATTTCCTTGGGAGTGACCCTAAAGCCTATTTTCAGGGAGTAGTAGCTTCCTTGGGTTGTAGCCCTAAAACAAAGTTATAAATGTTATTCATTTGTGAGGCTAGATTAGGGTATTAGCTCCTAACAACATTTCTCACCATGGTTTTTCCCCTCTGGGGTTTTCCATGTACATCTGGTGTTGTGCATTGTTTCTATCTTTCATGTTCTTGCTTATGTGGTAAATTTTGAAGTTCCTTTTGTTTTGAAATTTTTGAGATTTGATAGAATACTAATCACCCCCCTCTTAGTATTTTGGTGTATGTTCAAAAACTGGTATATAAGAGCCTGGTTCCTTAGAATAAGTCTAACAACTTGAGGAAGATCCGGGATGGCACACAAAGGGTCTCACACGGTGCCTAGGTTTGATGGAACAAATTTTTCTTTTTGGCAATTCAGGATGGAATCCTATCTGTCCTCTTTAAGGTTTGGTGTTTGAAAATATTTCAAAGATGGTTATGTTGTTCTTGCTACTCCTCCTACTGATCTGAAAAAAAATAGGGCTTATGAGAATAATGGAAAAGCTAAGAATGATATCTTGAGTGGGCTAGCATATTCTGATATTGTAAAAGTAAAGCACAAAAAAACAACAAAAGAGGTCTGGGAAAAGCTCAGTGGCATCTATAAAGAGGAAATCAAAGTAAAGTAAGCCAAGTTGTAGATCTATAGAGTCAAGTTTGAGAACCTAAAAATGTTAAAGGATAAAGATATTGTTGGATATCTACTCTGGGTAGATGATTTGGTCAATTCAATAAAAGGACTTGGTGAAGATCTTGAAGAATATATGGTTGTCAAAAAGGTATTGAGATCTCTTCCTAAAGATTAACCACCACAATTTTCTCAACCACTCGTAGACATGCATGAATGATAGAGTACACCTTCAGCTCATTGCATCTGGAAACTCAACATTTAAGCTTTGCACTAATCTACCACATTCACATCACACACACTCACTGATTCACATCAATCTCGCATCTATCTGCTCAATTTCTTTGCACTTATATCTCTTTGTACTGTCCTTTCTCACCACTAACTCATCTTGTATTTATAATATATTCAACTTTGAAACATATTCAAAGTCAGCCATCCAACATTAAATTCAAATTAGGCTGAATCCAAAACATCCTACGGTGGAATTAGAATGAGGGTGACCCAAACACATGCTTAGTGAGGGCCCAAATAGATCCAACAAACTACATCAATTTCAAAGATAGTGTTTAACACAAGGTCGACCAAACCAGTGTAAAACACATAGAAAAATTAAGTGCACGAACCTTCTAGATACTGAAATTATCTTCAATACAATCATAAAAAACCCAACTCTGGGTAAACCCACAAAAGTGGTTTACAATTCGAGTGAGGAAGGAAAAGTTGCAAAAAATGACCCCATGCAATTTTTTTTGGTTTTTGGGGGTTTGAACAAACTTTTGGTTTGAGCGAACCCAAAGGGGGTTCACTAGAACTCCCCTTCGAGCGAACCCATTAAATGTTGGGTCCCACATTTCCCAAAAAAATGAGCAAAGAAAATGGTTGTGGAAAGGGGGTTCACTCGAACCCCCCTTTTCCCACCTTCTCACCCTCTAGCACCAAAAAACTCCAAAATTTTTCCCTTCAAAGCTTGGGTTGAGGATGAAAATGGAGGAGACCCAACAAACCCAACTGGATGATGGTAGTCCTCAGAATGAGCTATCCAACAAATATAATTTTAATATGTTTTGGTTTTATTATGTAGTTTTTTTAGTTTTATTAAACATAGGTTCTTCACTGAAAATCAAGCTCTCTGTTCTGCACATGTGGAAAAATAGTAGATTATCAATTTTTTATTTGAAAAATATGAGTGCACCAGATATTGAAGTCCTTGATCCAACAATTTTTTTTTGAATTTCGATACATACAAAAAAAGTTACGTTGCATACGGTCCGCCTATGTATGAATTATTATTGGTTTGACTTCGAAGCTTGATTAATGAAAAAATATTTAATAAAATACTATGAAACTAATTGGAAGCACTAGATATCATAGTTGCAATCTAAATTGAAAAAGAATTAGAATTTTATCTAGGTTCATGGAAAAAAGTTATGTTGTATATAGTGACATCACTCCTTAAAAATGGTGTTTATTGAAAAAAACTAGTTTTTGAATGAGATGGAAAAAGAACTGCAATCGGATTCCAAAAATTTTGAAAAAAATATATTTAGAATCTACAGACAAAATGTCACAAATCACTAGTTCGCATCATCTTCAAATTCCTAATGATTTAGGCACTATAGGTGGTTGAAAGTGAAGATTTAGTTAGAAAAAAAATATTTCAGTGTCCAGTTTGGCCAAAAATTGTAAACTAGTATTGTGTGATCACCCCTCTAGAATCGCAAGTCATATGAATTCATCAAAGAGAAATCCAGACCAACAACTTTTCTCCTAGACCTCAACTAGAACACAAAAAAACCAAAGTTCACAACTGGTGAACATAACTCGCACTACACAATGAATCAAGAACCAAAAATATGGATATAGCAGTATCCAAAAACCATGACCAAGATATCTAAACCACACAAACATAGGAGCAAATACCAAAGAAAAACTTAGAGAAACCATTGAACACCTACAACCTTTCTTCAATACAATTTTCTCAATATCCTCAACATATACAACAATAACCTGCAACCATGACATTAATGACAACAAAAACCAATTGATTTAACCAATTGACCAGTTGACATCAATGAAAACACCTTCACTATTTTCCATTCTTACAAAAATAGCAGCTTCCAATGACCATAAACAATACCTTAGATCCTTACTAGCATAGCAGCACATTCCAAAGCAAAACCTAGAGTAAACAATGAACACCTACAACCTTTCTTCATTATAATTTTCTCAATATCCTTAACATGTACAGTCAATAGCCATTATTCATGACATCAATGACAACAACAACCAATTGAAAACTAGTTAACCAATTGGCATAAATGACAACACCTTCATACTGCCTTCATACTTTCAACATCTCCCCCTTTGTCATTGATGGAAACACATGATGTGAAAAACCATCAAAGACAACACAACAAATCTGGACACACTTTCCATGATTTTTCTTTCTCCCCCTTAGTAGATAAACTTTTCACATGATACTTTCTTTCTTTTCACATATTCCTCATCACCCCCTTTGACATCAATGGCAAAGACAAAAGATGTTTTACATTGATTTCCCCTTTGACATTAAGAACACAATACTCTTTCAATGACAACACATGACACTACTTACTCCCCTTGAGAGGTAGCCACCAAACATCAGTCCAGAAGAAAGATAGATCCATAGACGCACTAGATTGATGCATCTCCATATGCATCTAGTTCAAGAAAGGAGGGGAAATGACCCCTAACTTCTCCCAAAGATACTCAAAAGTATCTTTAGGAAGAGCCTTTGTAAATATGTCAGCAACCTGATCCTTCGTAGGTGCATACTCAAGTTTTACTTCATTCTCCACAACATTCTCTCTCAAAAAGTGATACCTAATAGATACATGCTTTGTCCTTGAGTGCATCATTGGATTTTTTGAAATGTTAATTGCACTTGTATTATCACTGAAGATATAAATAGGATCATCATATATTACTTTGATATCTTTCAATGTTTGTTTCATCCAAAACACTTGTGTACAACAAGATGCTGAGGCAATATACTCAACTTCAACAGTGGATAAGGAAATTGAATCTTTCTTTTTACTCAACTGAGCCACCAATTTGCAACCAAGAAAGAATGCACCACCACTAGTGCTTTTTTTGTCATTTACACAACCTACCCAATCTGCATCTGTATAAGCACTTAGTGTAAAATCAGTATCCCTAGAATACCACAAGCCATAATCTAGAGTGTCATTCAAATATATAAATATCCTTTTAACAGCATGCGTTTCCTTAGGGTCTTCTTGAAATCTAGCCACAAGACAAACTGCATGCATAATATCCGATGTAGTAGCAGTTAAATACAACAATCCTCCAATCATAGATCTATATTTTCTTTGATCAGCCTTAGGTGAATCATCATCTTTACTCAATTTGCAACCAGTCACCATAGGAGTGCATACTGGTTTGGAACCATCCATCCCAAACTTCTTCAACATTTCTTTCAAATATTTCGACTGTGAAATAAAAATTACTTTTTCTATTTGATTGATTTGTAGCCCAAGAAAAAAATTCATCTCACCAAACATAGACATCTCAAAATCCTTTTGCATCTCTTCAGCAAACATCTTGCACAATTTTTTATTTCCTCCAAAGATAATGTCATCAACATATACAACCACTATCAAGATCTTGTCATTTTTAACTTTAAAGTATAAATTACTATCTGTCGTACCTTTATTGAAACCTTGTTGAACCAAATATCTGTCTAACCTTGCATACCAAGCTCTAGGAGCTTGCTTCAATCCATATAAAGCCTTTTTCAATCTGCAGACCATATCTGATTGATCTGACAATTGAAATCCTTCTGGTTGTTCTATGTAGACTTGTTCTTCCAATTCACCATTCAAGAATGCAGACTTTACATCCATCTGATTTACCTTGAAATATTTATGAGCAGGAAATGCTAAAAAAATTATGATAGCTTCCATCCTTTCCATCATAGAAAAAGTCTCCTAAAAATATATGCCTTCTACCTATGAGTAGCCCTTACACACAAGTCTTGCTTTATTTCTAACTACTTCTTCATTCTCATTCAATTTGTTTCTGAATACCCATTTTGATCCAATTATGTTTTTATTTGCTGGTGTAGGGACCAATTTCCAAGTTTTATTCTTCTTAATTTGTATAAGTTCTTTCATAGCTTTCATCCAATGCTCATCTTTACATGCTTCACTTATGGTCTTTGATTCAACCTCAGAAAGTAAAAAGAGATTTATCTCACTAGTAGTAGTAGCTTTGCTTCTTGTTAATACCCCTTTCCTCTTATCTCCAATGATTTGATCTTCTGAATGATTATTTTTTACATATTTAGGTGTCTTTGGGGACACCACCAGAGCTTCTTCTTCTTCATGCTACTTCTCCTATTCTTCCACAATTTCTTCAACTTCTATACAATCAAGTTCATCAAATACATATCCATCAACTTCAATTGAATTCTTCACTGCTTCATCAACCTTGACATTTGTGCTTTCTACAATATTTCTCAGTATTTTATTGAAACATTTGTAAGCTTTGCTTCTAGTAGAATATCCAAGGAAGATAGGTCTTCATCACATCTAGCACCAAATTTCCCTAAATTTTCTTCATCCCGTCTGATATAACATTTGCTTCCAAATACCTTGAAATACTTAATAGTAGGAATTCTTCCACACCATATCTCATAGGGGGTCTTAGTGTTGTTAGCTTTCACCTAAAATCGATTGTACACATAAAAAATGATGTGAATAGCTTCTCTCTAGTAAAATTTTGGTAGACCAGCTTCAATAATCATTGATCTAGCAGCTTCTTGAATAGTTCTATTTTTTCTTTCAACAACTCCATTCTGCTAAGGAGTTCTAAGAGCAGATAACTATCCTTTTATTCCATGAAATTCACAAAAAATATTAAACTCATGGGAGGTGAATTCACCACCTCTGTCAGACCTCAAGTATTTTATTCTCAAATTTACTTCTTTCTCTACTATAGCTTTGAATGCCTTGAATCTATCTAATACATCATATTTGTCTCTAAGAAAAGTAACCCATGTATACCTAGAGTAATCATCAATCAAAAGCATAAATTACCTTTCACCTTGTATACTTCTCACTCTTGTAGGACCATAGAGATATGTATGAATCAAATCCAATAGTCTGGTAGTAAATTATTCCTTTGATCTGAATTTGTTTCTCGCTTGCTTTCCAAACTGACAATTCTTGCAGATAGCATTAACGGGCTTTGTAATCCTTGGTAAATATCTTAGAACTTGTATTGCATTGATTCTCGCCATATTGTCAAAATTCATGTGACATATTCTCTAGTGCCATAACCAACTGTCATTAATCTGAGACATAAAACACTGTCCATCAACGCCCTTAAGTTGATATATATTCCCTTCAGACTTCTTTCCTGCATTAATCATTGTTTCGGATCCTTTCCTGATTTCACATCTCTCATCCTCAAATACAAGGTTATATCCTTTACTGTACATCTTTGCAACACTCAAGAGATTATTCCTTAAACCCTTAACATGGTAGACATCATCAATATTATGCTTGCCATCAAAACTTACTAAACCTATTCCACAAATCTTAGCACTAGTATCATCTCCAAACTTAACTAAGCCTCCATCATATTTTTCAAGTTTAAAAAACTTACTCTTGTCATCAGTCATGTAATGTGAACAACCACTATCAACAACCCAGTAGTTCTTTTCTTTTTTAGCATGAAGAGAAAAAATTACAGTAGCTTCAACTTTCTTTAGAGGAATTTCCTTCACCTGTCTTTCAACATTAGCAGAAGTAGATTCATATTTTATAACAAAGAACAAGCATTCATTTCCATCAAAATCTCCATAATCACATTCTTCATCAGAAATACCAACATCCTCATTTACATAGTATGCTCTTTTAATCACTTTTCCTTTGTTTTCTTTGCTCAATCTATATTTATTCTTCTTAGGTCTTTCCAAACATCTTGAAGAATAATGGCCTATTCCTCCACAACTAAAGCATTTAAAGGGTAACTTACCTTCATACTTACCAGATCCTTTCTTCATCCTTCTCACAAAGTTAGCTTCTACTTCATCGAGGTTCTCTTCATTCAGATCATTAGCTCTTGTAGCCTTGAAAGTAGTTTCTATCTTTAATCCATTTCTCAAGCTAGTCTTTCTCATTTCATAAGATGTTAGAATTCCTAATAACCGATCTTTAGTATATGTCTTGTAATCTTTGAATTCCTCAATAACAAATACCTTTTCACTATATGCATTAGGGAGAGTTCTAAGAATCTTTTTCACAATCCTAGATTCATCTATTGTAGCACCAAGTCATCTCATCCCACCTACTAGCTCATCCACTCTCTGTACATAGGATTTAATGTTCTCATCTTTAGACATATGTAGGATCTCAAACTGTGCCTCCAAATTCTGCAACTTTGCTTCTTTGACCTTTTCATCTCCTTTGTGCATCTTTTCTCAAGTATCCTAGACTTCTTTAGCAGTCTTCAAATTTTGAACTTTTATCAACTCAAAATGTGAAAGATTATTCTTCAAAATGTGAAAGATTATTCTTCAAAATGTGAAAGATTATTCTTCAAAATGAATTTTTCCTTATTGTTTGCTTCGTGCATCTTGATTTCATTAGCTATACTCGAACCATTAGCATGAGGAGTGTAAGCAGTATTATAGGCTTTTTCAACATCATATCCACAATACTCTAGATATCCTTCCATCTTTATTTTCTAGATAGCATAATTAGTTCCATCGAACCTAGGATACTTAAAAGTGATCTTGCTTGCCATCTCAGACCTTCCTTAAGCGGTTAAGCTCCTCTCTAGGGAACTTGGATTTGATACCAATTGTTGGAAAAGATAATTGAGAGGGGGGTGAATTAGTTGTAACAAATTAAACCTTTAAAAGCTTCCACCAGAAATTAGATCAATCACAAATCCTTTACTCTACTAGTATGATTAATCATTAAATGCAAAAATAGAAACTAAAAAACATCACACACACACACAATAACACCAGATTTACGTGGAAAACCCAATAGGGGAAAAACCATGGTGAGGATTAGCTCACAATATAGAGAATATCAAAACCGATTACAAAGGCTCATTGCTAGAGAAGGATCGCTACCAAAACATGACTTACTATCCAGATAAGGACTCACTATCCAACAAGGGTTAACCACTTGGAGGGCTCACTGTCATAGAATTACAAGGAAGATATAAGAGATTTGTTACAAAGAGAAAACAATCTCAATGCAACATAGATTTCCACCACAACTCACTAAAACACTTGTAGACATGCATGAATGATAGAGTAGACCTTCATCTCACTACTTTCACAAACTCAACAATTAGATTTCACATTGATCTACCCAAACTCACATCACATACACACAACTTCACATCTATCTTGCATCTATCTTGCTTGCATTCTATATCTTTGACATACATCTTGACTTGTATTTATACCATCTTCAACTTTGAAACTTATCCAAAGTCAGCCATACATCATTTGCATTTACAAATTCAAATTAGGTCGGTGCCAAAACATTTTGTGGTGGAATTAGAATGAGGGTGACCCAAACACACGCTTCATCATGCTTCCATAAGCTTCAAAAGTAGTGTTAAACATAAGGTCAACCAAACTAGTGTAAAACACATAATCAATTAAGCACACACAACCTCAACACGATCCAATCTAACAAAATTAAATTTGACATGATCTCTTCAATTTATCCTAAAAACCACAGGTCATAAGACTTGAACAAGAAGAATTACAGAGTAACAACATTTCTCCCGGACCTCAAGTAGATACACAGAAAAACATAGTTCACAACTGGTGAAAATAACTCGCACTGTACAACAATCCAGAAACCCAAATCTTGGATATAGTAGCTTCCAATGACCATTAACAATATCTAAGATCCTTACTAACATAGCAACACATTCCAGAGAAAAACTAAGAGCAAACAATGAACATCTGCAACCTTTTTCATTACAATTTTCTCAATATCCTTGACATGTATAGTCAATAGCCATTATTCATGACATCAATGACAACAACAACTAGTTGAAAACTAGTTAACCAGTTGACATCAATGAAAAAACCTTCATACTACCTTCATACTTGCAACGCTATTGTTGTTTTTGACAATGGTACTTTATTTAAGAACAAAGAGGTAAAGCAATTTTTAGAGAAATTTCACATTCAACATCAATTTTCTACACCTTACTATCCTCAATCTAATGGCCAACTAGAAGCTTTTAATAATACTCTTGAATTGATTCTTTGAAAAATAGTGAATAAACATGATAAAGATCGACATACTCAATTGACTTATGCCTTATGGGCCTATCACATGAATTTTCATATGACTACTAGCACAACCATGTACAACCTTGGTGCAGGAGCACCCAAGGCCTTCAAGGAGCTCTTCAAAGGTTAGAAGTGTGCAGGGGTCAGGAGGACCTTTCCATCAAATCAAAACATCAATTAATGTATCTTGGAGCCTATAATGGCATTTGGAATGAATAAAGGTAACGTGACTATCAAAAGTCCTAAGGGTCTTGAAAGGACCATAGGACCAAAAAAAACTTGTAAGTGGACCAATAGTGTCCAAGGGGTGTAGGTAGGTCTATAATGTTTTAATTAGATCAATTAAGGTTAAATATTGAAGTTTAAATAGTTTTTTTTCAATACAAATCAATAAAATGTAAGTTTGGAAATTCAAATATTTGAATTCCAATTTGGGCGGGTAACTAGTCTTTATGAGTTTTAATCACTTTTATGCAACTTAATCAATACCAAACGGTTTGGGAAGTTGGGGATAGGATATACAAAGCCAAAATAATCATTTGTATGGAGGTTGGGTGTTTGGAGCAAGGACTGTACAGATTGCTACAGGAAATAGTGAAATAAATACAACTTTCTTGCAATTTCTTTGAGTTTTTTGATAAGTTCTTGA